>STHB01000015.1:229233-323045 GCA_018908115.1 Anopheles rivulorum
CCGTTGCCGTTGATCCGTGTGGTTCAGTGTTTTCCGCGGGCTTTTCCCGTGTGGTATCAGGTTTTGCGCAAAATTACCTTCCCTGCACCATCGCACACGCACTGTCCCTGCTGCACAGCTCTTGATGAAATCATTCCCTCCCCCCACGAGCTAGCCCACATCTCATCGTGCGGGCTGCGATATTCCGCGGCATCCGGGTTTGCCGACGATGGTGCTGACCACCGCGTACGGTTGCACGCACTATCTCGCGATCGGTTCGTGCGCGGTTCGCGGAAATATTACAGCCAGCTTTTGGTCAACGCGACCCCCACGGCCACGGTGGGTTGGTTTTATTTTCCATCCCCAACGAGACGAGAGGGTGTCCTTTACTGGTTCGGTGGCCGGGTGGCGTAACGGTCAACGGTTCAAATTTAATTCCAAACAGTCCGATGGACGTTACCACGCTGTAGCGATTCCGGGGTTTTTTCCCTGCTGCTCTGCCCTATTCGTCACCCAAACCCGTGCCGACCCTCTTGTCGAACGATTTAATTCATCTTCAGCGTTTTTGCAAAGCCGTATGACCGTTTGCAGTAATAATGATTGCGTATGTAAATGATACTCTTGGCGCACATCATCCTACATGATATGCACACACGCGCTGGATGGGAGTGAAAATCACGAGCGGAAAATTCGCCACGCTCGGAAAATATAGCCGCATGTTTGCACGGGCACAGAACATTATGCTACTAACAGACGAGAAGCGAAGTAGGGGATGGGAGACCCGTAAACATCAACCACCCTAAAGCTCACCCCTCCCCCTCCCCTTCCCCTCCATTTCCTTGCCTCCTTCCCATATCATTGCAGGTGAAAAACAACCCTCGAATTCTAGCTTGGAGTGCCACTTCGGTGCAGCCTGTCCTCATATGGATCGTGTACCGGCAACACTCTGCCGCACCTGCTTGCGTTATACTCATCCGCCCCAAATTAAGCCTAAATCACGCGGGGACGCGTTTGTTATGACAGAAAATATTGAATTTCTCGATTAAGAGGTGTACGTGTTTAGTAAAAATAATAACTATCATCAACGTAACCGCCGCGCCTGTTTTTGGTGGAGTGTACGTTCAGCCTCAGGTCTGCTGGTGACAGCAATGTGTCGTGCTCGTATGTGTGTGTGCGTTTCAGCCACTCGACCCTTTGAATGATTTTGTCAAATATGTATGGTGGGACGGAAGGTAGTTTTTTGGTTATAATTTTTTGTTTACAACGGTTGAGATTTTTAAACGTGTTACATGGTTTTTATTCCAGTTCTTTTAATTTTGAGTTTAGATTCCAAACAGGCATGCTAAATCAAGAGGAATAAATATTAACTTAAGTTTAGTAGCTCGGTTTTGCAATTCGTGGTACATACATTTAGGCTGTTTGCAATGCTGATTGCATACTTTCAGGCCGTTATCCTTATTATGAAACGAACAGCTTATATATTTGTATACTTTCCTTGCAGGAAGACTATCATTAGGGCCGTTTTTTTTTTCATTGCATTTCCCACCCCCTCCCCTCCCTCCTTTCCTCCCAAACATGCATCGATAAACAGCACAAAGGACTTCACGGCATCGGTGAGTTTGTGTTTGTTTGGTGGCGTTTTGTGTGTGACGGAAGCATCATGACACCAGAATCACTCCACATTGTGCCGAAAATGCAGATCGTTAACCATTTTGCCGGTGCGAAGGAAATGGGACGCAATTTATCCCGTAGCGCCATTGTGTGACAATTTCCAGCGAGGTGGAAACCCGATAAGCTTCCCATGTGTGGTACTGGCCGTGGAGAAAATCCCACAACACCCCTGCAACCCCATTCGCTTCCGGTTTGCTTTTTATCGTGCGGTTTCGGTTTTGCCCGTTGCCCGAGGAGTGTCACGGTTTACGTGATGCATTTTCTTTGGCCCGCGGAATGGAAAAGAAAACATTGCTTACATACGCAGTAATCGCAACCTAAATGATGTCTCTTCGGATACAAAAAATATATATAAGAACGAGCGATTTGCACGGTGGAAATGGAAGTTTTGAAGAAAACGCTCATTCCCCTGGTGCGTTTCAATCCTTTTATTCCGCAACATTATGTATCCCGATACGAGATGCCGTACCAAGGGCATGGGGTTTTGCGACCGCGATGCGACCAAACAGATAAGTGAGGGCGATTTTGCCTCATATTCAACAACCGCACCAGTACGGCAAGTTTTTTCTCCCTCAGTCGTTATTTTTTCTTCCACGGTGCATTCTCTCATAGGTGCTAAAGTGGGCGACGGTTTCGTTTACATGCAAACGATCACATGCAAACCGCAGGCGTTCCTTTTTTTTATTTACAAAACGTTTCCATCCCAAAAACATTTTCCGACGCTACGCTATTGCACCAGTCGCTGGTTGGGTATCAGATTTGCTTTCGCTTTCAGTAAATCCGTCAGACTTTAGAATCGTTTAACTTTGCGAGCGCTCGGGCCATCAGGCTCCACCATCCTTTTTCCCGCCAATCCGCCCAACTTCTTTTACCGGCCGGACAAGGGTGGCAAAACAAGTTGAAGAAAGCGGACACAAAAGGGAAAGAGTTTATGCGACGCGCAGCATCATGGGTTGGGTTGAGTTCGTTTTCCCTATTTTTATGCGAAGGAAGCGGCAAAACCCCCGCCACGCAAGTGAGGAGTGGCGTCTTTTAGAAGAAAAAAAAACACTGTTCTTCCAGCGTAAAAGGGGTTTTGATCACCCGTGACCACGCGCCAGATATTATCGTCGCAGTTTCCGCTTGAGAAAATTTCAGGCCAAAAGAAGAAAAAAACAAACAAACAAGAAAAAGGGGGAGAAAAAAAATCTTCTCTTCGGACGATTTTGCTCGCCATTTCTCGCAACTGTGACACTGTGCTGGAAGGTGTAGCCAAAACGCACCCCGCATGAATAGCAGGATCATAAACAGGAACACAAACACGGTTGGTGTCGACAACAGGCAAAAAAAAGGGCAAAAAACCGTTCGCTCGATGGCTAGCCGCGAAAATGACGTTGAAATGTGTGTTTGGTTGTGGTGCAGTGAAGAGGACGAGGAATGGAGAAGAAGAGAAAAGCTCAAAAGAGGGGGGGGGGGATTGAAAGATGTCAGAATAAATGGTTTATTTCTTGCGGTTTTCACGTGTGCTACCTTGCGGTTGGCAAGGCACCAAAAACGAGCGGCTTTTGCTACGCGCATTGCATACCTTTCGGCGGCGATTTAGTACGAAATTCAAACTACGCCCCAAAGATATGCCCCCGTACGCGGAACGCATTTGCCCCATTTGATTTCACCCCGTGGGTTGAACATCAAACAGGCGACACGGTGGGTGGGTGAGGGGGGGAGGGGAAGGGATAATGCGTTTCCTTGTTACTAGTGTTGCTAGTGGGCCATTTTCCGACTACCAGAAGGACATCAGTATCACCTGCGGCGGCCTGCCCGCCCCTTTTTATTCCACATTTCCCACTGTGGTGGTGGTGTGTGTGTGTGTGTGTCCTGCGTTATCGTTCGGTTATTTTTATTCTCCCCCCCCTACCCCCCTACATCCTTCTTTTTTATTGTTGTTTGGCGTCATCTTCCTCTATTATTGTCCACTCCCACTCCTGTGCTGCCCGGTTTTGCGAAACCATTTACGCGCCATCTTCTTTTCAACGTCTCTGATGAAGTGTGAAGTTAAATGTGTGCAAACACGGCCGTAATCGAAGTCATAAACACGCTCATAAATAAAGTGAAAAGTGGACTGCGCTCACATCACCCTTCTCGATTGCCCTGGCACACCTTTTATACACCCTCGCATGCATCCCCATGGGCATGGGGTTTGGCATGTACAGTTGGGAAACCGGATGGTGGTTGGTCATATCGGGCCAAACGGGAACCGGGCATCGAATGATGATTTCAGCATCAACACAGCCAACGCTGATGCGAGACGGATGCTCTGGGTGGGGCGAGATTGCATCGGGCGCATACGACGCAAGCGAACGGATGAACCATTGCGGGAGGCACGGGTGCTTAGGTGTTGATGGATGTAGATTTAATGTGTACACACATTCGTGCCGAGATACCAGATCCCACTGCACGGTGAAAGGACACACGGGACACACTGCTGCCACCGCACACCGCACACGGTGCAGTGTTGTGAAGGGTTGTGCGAATGTGCGTGCACGTGCACCAGGCACCGTAGCTGAGCCATCGAGATGCAGAAGAAGCACGGATACGCATTCCTTCCCTAGATGCTATGCCAAACCATCCATAATGAGGATCTATGGCGGCAAAGCAAAGTGACACCATCTCCCAGGAAAGCAGGAAAGCGAACCCAGCCCTCCACATTGTTATGCTAATCCATGTGGTGCATCCGGTGGCCGGTCCGTTTAAACAACGATGCAAGGCAAGACTCAAGAGGACTTCCGCACACTTGCAGCATTTAGGCGTTTTTGGGAGGATAGTTTTTCTAATCCTCACGGATATCCATTGCTCGTGTACTCGGGTGCTCGTGCGGTGGATGCAAAACTGGCCTTATACCTACCAGGCCGTAGCTGATGGCAGGCCAGGATGGCTAGGAAGGCGAGAGCTGCTGCAACCGCTTTGTGACATTTAATAGCCGACACGGTACTCTTGCATCCTTCGGCGCAAGACACGCTACCGTACCGTCGGGCATTCGACAGGAATCGCATCTAGGGGGGGAAAAAAAACGGTAGCAGGTAGTGTGTTGCACAAAGCAAGCCTTATATATACAGAATGCGACGGCAGAACCATGCATGCACAGGCACGTCAGCAATCTCGCCCCATCCCTGAATCCCGGAACGGGCCTGGTGTAAAACCGAAGGAACGTTCTTGTGGGTGCATGCCTGTGGGGCAAAGAAAATGTTTCTTCCCATGGAAAGGGCAAGAATGTGACGCACAGTGCTGCTGGACACCGGACCACGCGGTGCGCCTAAAATTATGCAATTAACGTTTCAGCAGAACCGTTTTGCTCTCGTCGTCGGATGGGTTGGGCGTGAACATGTTTTGGACGGAATATTCATTAATTCTATTGCGTGCTGCGTGCCAGGTGGGAAGGACGAAGAGTACCACCCAGCCACAAAACTGAATGGCAAGCGAATGGAGGGATGGACAAAAAAAAACACACACACACACACACGAACACGTCGAGATGGGTTTCTTCATCTTTGTACGGTTCTGCACAACGGAACCCGTTCCCTGTTTCCCGGGTGTGTTTAATGAATGTAATTTAAAGGGACATCTGTGGGGGAAGCTAATTGCGAGCATTGGTTCGATTTCCCGTATGTGGAGTGCCTGGCGGTTTCTGGCTGTGTCCGTTGATCGAACGATTATCGTTAGTCAGCCGGATAGGAACCGTTCGAGTAGCGAAGAACACAGTTCCCTCCCCACCCGGAGCATGCCGAGTATGTAATCAGTTCATAAAAAGAAATCACCGTCCGTTCGTGTAATGATGTGGCTTACGGTTATGGTTATCGTCCCGTTTACGATCCTCCTCCCTACCACCTTTTTCTTTTTTTTTTTTTGTTGCTCCCATTCTCATTTCACACAAACACACCCTCCCGAAGGGTCCTTTGCCTTTTGCCCGAAGGCATGAAACAATTGTCATTTATTTGCCCATCACACCGGTTTGCCCCGAGAAACCGTTTTGTGGGATTTTGGCAAGATTAGGCGCTGCGCTGCGCTGGTAATGGAACATGGCAGCGCACAGTGGGTGTTCTCCATCACTCACCGCCGGGTTAAAGCCGGACAAGGTCGGGCAAGATGAAGATGTTTCGGTTAATAGTTTGTGCAGCGCAAATAAATTTACCTTTCAACGATACTCGGTGGCGCTTGCAGGACGAGCTTGTTGAGTGTGAAACAGCGGCGCAAAACCCGGGCTGGTGGTGTTTCTTCGAAAATGCAAACATTTTCCCCTTCGGCGAGTAAGTAAAACCGAAAAAAGGAGCAAACAAAACAAAAGGGAGGCAGGCACACAGATTAGAATGTTTAAACTGCACGCATTTAGCAGCTTAACAGCGCTGTGCGTTCGGTACGGTTGTGGGCCGTGCCAAAGTTAAACAAATTCGATTATAATCTTTAGCCGAAAGACGAACGGCACCATTTGCGAGCGTGAAATCTTCGCTCGCACCCGCTGTAGCACGATTTTTCAAAAGAGATTAAACCGAGATTTGCTCAATTTTTAAACACTTCAAGCTTGGCGCCACGTTTACCGTGCCGCTTACGCAAAATAAAAAAAAAAAAAACAGACGGATCAGTTTTGTTGTTGTGTTTAACGCGATTACATTACGATACAGATGCACGGCAGTTGGGGATGGGATGCAGCTTTTTATCTTTCTTCAAACTATGCTCGATTAGTCAATTTGGAGAGTCTTAACAGCAGCTAGCGGCGTCACCTTTGCGCTTCACACGCCGAAGAAATCCGTCAGGGAAGATCTGTCTAGCGACGGTCCCATTACAGTGGGGTTGGAAGTTTTTTTTTTTAGGGCGTGGGCGCGGGCGGACTTTGTTATTCATTTACATACATAAAGATATGGCAGACAGCTCCGAGTCTATAGTCTACTTACAGGCGCTTCCGCGCGACTAGCAGTAATAAAATGTGGCATTTCGCTTGACACGGCAGCTAGTGGGCGAGGGATGATGGGCAAGGGAGGAAGAAGGGCCGTAATGCGAATAGAATTGGACCGCAGAAACCGGGGGTGTGGAGGAGTTTGGGCTGGTTCGAAGTGGTTCGCCAAGGGCGAGAAAAACAAACGACCCCCAAGCAAACAGCAGCACGCGTTTCTGGCATGTTTCGGAAAGCATTTTTCATGGTTTTAGCGCCTGACAGACGGCAACCGGTATTACATGGCGTCCTTCCATACCCGGCCGACCCGAAAGGGATGGGGATTTGTTCGTACAATTTGTCAAGCGTGTTATGTGCGGCGGCGGCGTCGGCGGCTTCGTGCCGGCAGTGTGGCATTTCTGTCAATTCGCCAGTCTGTCAGAATCGATTGCTCTTCACCTCCATCCTGGCTTCTTCCAGTTCGTACTGCCCATAACCCCCCCCCCCTCCCCTAAACAAAAAAAAAATAACAATCTAAAGGTTGGGGCCGTCTTTGCTGAATCCGCTCGTTGTTTACAATGTGTCTGGCAAGGTAGGGTAGAAGGGGAAGAAGGGCACCAATGGGAGGGGAAAAGTAAGATATGCAAATCAGATACGCGAAGCTGGAAACCCCGAAGAAACGGCGATTAAACAATTCACTGGCAATTAAGGTGAAGTAACATCGTCTGCGCAACAAATAAAGGCAACACAAACGCACACAAGCGTACAAGCGACGAACCGGGACGTACACAGTTAAATCGAATCAATTCTTCACGCACCGGGAAAGTATTCAATGTTGCACAAAACACGCACAAAACACACGCACACACACAAAGAAGGAACACCGTGTGGCAAAGGTTCTCCAGGCGGACGTTTTCCGAAAGGCACAGCGGCCAAAATATGATTAATTGCCGTCTTGCAGGGGCAGCCGGAACCGGGACCAGGGCAATCGGGTGGGCCCCGGTATTTCGGTGTGGTTTTTCGGGCAAATTAAATCTTGCACCACAAAAAGCGTATCCCTTTTTTCCACCGGCGCTGTCCGATTAGGATTTCTCATAATAAATCATAGCTGTATTATTTCTTCCCAGTGCAAATGCATTGGGTTACGGGGATGTGCGTTCTGTCCCCTACACGATCATCGCCCAACGGTGTCGTTCAGAGTGGTAAACAAAAAAAACAACAACAACAATAACAAACCCTTAAATGGGGACAATAAACGAGGCGAAAGAGTTACATATTAAATTACACTCCTTCCGTGTCCGTCTCGGCTGTTTTTTGTTTCTTTCTTCTTTTGGTGCTTGTTTGGTCGTTCCGTGAGCCACCCATTCCTCAGTGAAACCTCACTTATTGGTTTAGATGTCCATCCACTAATGCGCGCCCGTGTGTGTGTGTGTGTATGGGTGCATAAATTCCCTGCTCTGCTCTGGTGAGGCGAGATAAAAACGGCCACACACCCATGGTCACACCAGCCACCAGGAAAGGGGTTATTTTTTTGTTTGTTTTTTGTTATTGGGTGTTACGTGCTGGGATTGTGCAAAAGAGAAAAAAAAAAACGAAAAGAGAACACGGGTCCTTGTGCAAACGGGGTAAAAGTCGTGCCCGAAATGGAACCTACCTACCTCACGCGCACGGGTGGCGATTTTCCATTTTCTCGTGCTGCTGCATTAAATTATCCAAATGAATTTATGAATATTTTTCAGCTGCCAAACCAAAAAAAAAAAACCCCGACTCGGCCAGTGATCCAGGCGTCCAGGATAAACCAGGAAAATGGAAGCCAGAGTAGTAAGGGTGACGGTTTGGCTGCATATTTTTTGGTCATTTAACTTAACGACCGTTTAATAGCCGAAGGATATTATATCTAAATTAAACGGCTCTAGGGTTTGGCTCGCTCGGACCGTTCCCAATTTTCGCCCACTTTACCGACACCCGACCGGCCACACCAGACGGTTTCACACATGTGAACACCGGTTCGGGATTTGGTCGAGATTATTATCTGGCAGTATCGTTGTTGTCGTTGTAGTTGCTCTTTTTTTTTTCTTTTAAACTTGTCCTTCTAGTTTCGGGATGCAAATTTCATAAGCTGCACCTTAAGGGATATTTATTTATGAAGCTTCTAGTGAACCGTACCATACCGGCGTGCAGGAGACAAATGTGGTGGATATCTTAATTTTCAATTACGTTCCACCTCCACTGCCAGACGGCGATGAAACTTACACACACACTCATTTACACATCCACGCCAAAAAAAAGGGTTTCTGAAGGCACACCTGAAGTGCGGTTATATGTATTCGTCCAGAAGCGACAAAGTTTCAACTTAACGCACACATGCGTTACACACTTTAGCGAAAGTGTGTAACTTTTCCACCACCATAATCTGACACTAAGAAGCTTCAAACGTCCGTAAAGAAGTTCGGTCCCGTGAGCCGTCCGAAGTATTTAAACTAGCTTGGCCTGCAGGCGTCTGCCTGAGGGATAGATAATAATTTCCACTACCGGTTTCCGCATGTCAAGTTATCGTCACATCATACACTGTGTGTGTGCTAAAACTTTGACATGGGTCTTTCCTAGGATGTGCGATAGCGATGAAAAACCAAAGCAGGTGACTTTTAACGTTTCCATTTTGTTCCGAGGATTTCTTACAGCTGTAAGACGGAAACGCAAAAAAACACACCAAATTGCCACAGAAATATCATACTTTATGCCGAACAAAAAAGATCAAGAACGTCTTGTTAATTTAATCATGTCCTGCGAGTAGCATACATTTAGGCGAACTTTTTCCATACGCAGTGCATACTTGTAAGATTTTACGCCTAACAGTATGCAAACCGCCACATCAGTAAAGCGTGTATGAGTTGGGGTTTTGCTTATCGTCGTTGGGCCATCCGCCGTTGCTGCCTAGCTTCTTACTTTATTAAAATAATCACCTTTACCGCTACGAGCGGCCGGCCAACCCTTTACCCATGCCCAATGTGAAACGCCACTCCCACCCATATACACGCGGATGCGAACCATACATTAGTCAACCGGAATGGTTGTGTCTGTCACTTTGCTAATCCTTGACGGATGCCCGATCCCTTTGCTTCTCCCACCCCGGGAGAGAAAGGATCTTCGGCTAAAGTGAAGTCTCGTGTAAGATAGTTGCGGCTTGGCGTCTTCATCCTACCCCCGTCACACACATACACACACACACACCCACACACGGTAAGTTTTTGCACAAAGTTTTGTCACTTGTTAGCCGTTTTGGGAGGGGGGTGGGGGGGGGGGGGGTGGTTTGGCTTTTTCGGTGCCGGAAACGGTTTTGTTTCGGGCTAGGAGATAAGTGGAAAGTTAATCTTTCTGCCATTCTGCCGCAAACCCCCGTCCGGCCGGGCGGTTAAACTTTCTTGACACAGGCTAGCCGTCTTGATTGAAATNGGGATGCGACGTTTTGACGTTTAAACGATATCCATGATCAAAAGCCGATTAAGTGCCGCAAAAGTTTACTAATGAAAAATAAATAAATCTCACATACTTTGCTAAAACCACCGGGCCATGTGGCACACGTGCGGCAAAGGATATGATGTTGTCACGCGTTGCCGGCTCCATCGGTTTCAGCCCGCCCGATGTCTTCGGCCTGATGCCAAACCCACCCAGAAAGATAAATGGCCGCGTTGCTGCTTCTTGCGGTGGTGGTTGCTGTTGAGTTTTGTGCCTCCTTCGTCTGCTGAGCTTAGTTTCTATACATGGTTTGTTGTTGTTTTTTGTTTCGCTTGGTCCATTTCCCAGACCACGGTGGAGACGGTGGAAGGAAAATCCTGAAAAATGTATAAATATAAATTACATGCTGATAACAACTCAAACAGAAAACTTCATCCCTCTCCCCACATAGGAGAGGCTTCGCACACGTACCGGGGAAAACAGGAGCCAGGGCTAGGGTGGCATAAATATTTATTTCCATATTTTGGTTTTGTTTCTGTGTCTTTCTTTCTTTTGCTGGTTTTATTTATTTCGTTTTTTTGGCTTTTTATTTCGCTCAGGTCTTTATGGAGACAACCTGTAACTGTGCTGGTGGCTCTCGTGGCCGTGAAGTGTCTTAAGGGCGAAGCACACACGCACACACACACACACGCTTCGCTAGGGGAGGCCAAGTTTCGTGCCGAAGAACAATTTGAGAGCTAGGCAAGAAACTCGATCCTTATCAGGAGCGTAAAAAGGGAGGCCGGGAAACAAATATATGAATATGGTTAGCAAGTTTTTATGCCCACGTGTGTGTGTGTGTGTGTGAGAGTGTAATTTGGAGCCGTTTTAGATTGTTATTTTTTTTTTGTTTTTGCTCCCGCTGCTTGCATGCAGGCATGGGAAGTTTATTTATGCTGCTCAACTGCTCAACCACTTTTGACTGAGAAAGTGAGTTTTGGGATTTTTTCTTTTGCTGTTGTGCTGTGTGTGCTCGTCATTTTACCGTCAACATTCCCTCGTACCCCCTCCCCCACTGGCCCGGGCCTCCCTTAGCCAACTCGCCTTTTCTCCTTCTCACCGCGCTGCTTTCTGATAGAGGTCAGTTTAGCAAGGAGAAAGAAAAATGGAACCATTTTTCCCTGCCGCTTGACCTGTGGGCCAAGGGACTTACGTGTGATGGTGGTGTGAGTGAAGGTTGCAGGTTGAGAGTCACCGTCACGGCATGCTGGGGCCTGGAAACGCTGGAAAGGGAATAGAATATTTAATTCAATTTCGTCCTCGCATGTCGGCCACACCGCATCGAGATGCTCTATCTTGCCGGTGGTTTCTTATCTGCAACTCACTAAAGGGAGAGCAGCTTTCAATAGAATCGTCCCGTGCCGAACTGCACAACAAAAGAGCCATGCGGGTGTGGGAGGGAACGTTTCCATCTAATACCGTAACCGGTGAAATGATCCAGCGCGATCCTGGTCCTATGCGAGCGAGCGAGAAGAGAGTGACCAGACGCACACACACACACACACACACACTCAGAAACACACACAACAACAACAACATGAAGGAAAACGATGAAAGCTACAAAGATGCTCGAGTTGAGGATGCCCGGGTGGTACGGGGATAGGCGAAAGGGTGGGGTGGCAAACAAACAGGGGATGAAGCGCGTAACGGGATGTGCCGGCTGCCCTTTAAATACCGCATCATAAATCATCTTCAAATGAGATAAAGATAAGGACCGCCACGAACGGTGTTCGACCGTTCGCTAGTTGTTGCTATTTTTATGCGTCTCGAGGGGTAGACGGACGGGTGCGAGTGTGCGAGTCTTTTGTATGGTTTTGCGCAGGGGTGGGTGGGTTGGGCGGGAGGAAAATCGTTTGGTTTTGTAGGTAATCATTTCATCCATCCATCCGCTGCCCTGTCGGTGTGGGTTGGAATGAAAACAGAACCGGAAAACGCTACGCGACCGCGTGCGCGCCCGTTATCGTTACCGAAAACGGTTCTTGCTAGGAAGGGCAAGCTGATATGGGTGTGTGGGTGGATGGATGGATGGATGGAGGGAGGGAGGGAGGGGTTTAGGAGCGGTGCAAGAAAAAAACCCCCTAAAATGAGATCGTTTTGGCAATCTCCCATATCTGTTCCCTTTAACTCCCCCCCCCCCCCCCCTTCCTCCCAACAACTCTTCCCACTCGCGTAACTGAGGGTAGGACGAAATTAAGTTAGTTCCATCCATTCGCGTCCGAACAAAAGGAAATGATTGATATTTGGTCATTTTTCTTACCCCGGCAGCCCTAGCGCGGAGGGACTTTACGGTTAGAGGGAGTGCGAGTGGGATGGGAGAAGGTGTGTGGGGTAAGGATGGACAATCGGTTTCTTTCTTCGCTGGCCAAACGGAGATGTTACGGTCGGGATGGTGAAAAATCGTGGAAAATTCAACCGAAAACAAAAACACACAGGCGCGGTCGCGGAACACATTTCGAACGCTATGACCGCATTTATTAGCGGTTTGCTTTAACCCTTTCCGTGCCGGGTGTTGTTTATTTGCCGCTAAATTGGTTAAAAAAGTATACATTGCTTTGTGTACGGAGCGCCTAAATGTATGCGACATGCTGTTATGATATTGCGCCGAAAAGTATGCAATACACACAGAAAATACTGTAATAGAAACGGTTAATTGCCAAGCACATCTTTGCAATTGGAGCAACAGTGAAACACAAGCTTGTGCCACTTACCTCAGCGAAGTAAGCGCCTGAGAAAGTAACTTTTGCAGAATGAAACTTTGGACTAATGTGCGTAAAGGTCATTTTATTCGGTCACACATTACATATTTCCAGCAAAAGCATTCAAGGGTTAATTAGTTGTACGCTAGAGGGAACCGTTTCGCTAATTCAGGGGTAAGTGCGTGAAGCGCACGGTTTCGCATGATGTTCGGCAATGAATTAAACGGCCAAGAACAGAAGTCCCAGAACACGAGTTTTGTAAGTATAGTTCCGTTTGAGACAAACGGCATGGATCTGAAGGTGAAAAATAGGCGACGGATAGCGTTGGCGCCGAAAGCCGTTCCCGGGCGTGTGTGTACGTGTGCGATTTGTCACGCCGAATCAGAGGGTGCATACGGGGTGTATATCCACCCCGACTGTGTTCTAGGGTCGAGAACGTGAGAGTGAGCAAAAAAAAAAAAACAACAACAAAAACTCCCATTCTTGGTGCCAGCATAGCGGCACGTCTAACAAGGATGAAGGGACGAACGTGTACTACGATCCCCATCGGCACGATGCCGCAACGTCGTCAAGTTTTTCGCCGTCAGTGGCGTTGAAGTTTCGAGACGAGCGTCGTAAAAATATAAAAGTTATGAATTATGTGATTTGAAAACAATATCCCACCGGCTCGCCCGGCTCCACTACGGTTAGTTCCCGGGCGCCCGGGGTTTGGGGAGTACCTCCGGCAATACAGCGGATATGATTGGATCTCGCCTAAAGTGTATGAAATTTTTGTTTTCTGCACGACCCTGCTTGTTATTCTTGAACAATGCGGACCCACACCCAGCGGTGGACACAGTGCTCGATGCAACTGATGTCCTGCGTGTGGTACATCGGGTCCAAAGTTTCTCACAGCGATCTGCCAAGCAGTGGTAGAAGTTTGGGGACGAGCACACGATAGAATATCACTTTCGTGGTGCTGCTTTGCTCAAGTGCCAAAAGTTCTCCACAGGGTTTGGAAGGATTCATGTCCGCGCGGGTCTTCCAGACGTGTCGCGTCCGTCCATTCTCCCAGCGGTAGTTTCCAGTTTCACCATGGAGCGCGAGATGTCCGGGTGTATCGTTTTAATATTTTCAGTCAATATTTGATTAAGTTCTGCAGCTGAAAGGGAAGCACAGCGCCGGTTGAGAAACGTGCCCGGTTGGTAACAATAAGATCCTTCCGCTGGGAGACTTTCGCCCTTTTTTTTCTGTTGCTTTTGTCTTTCCTATTAGCCACACTAGACCCGGCAGGTTCTCTCAGGAAGATGAGGTGTGAGTTTTTTTCGTTCTGCTTGCTTTCCCGTACCATTTCGTACTCGTACGAAATGCTAATTTTGCGAGAATGGTTTTATTACACCATTTGATTGCTGTACTTGATCCGCTGCTTGGTTGCTTTCCATTCTTCGGCCGTCCGTCCGGTTTGTTCCGTTACGCTTGTAGCGTGTTTTTGGAGTTTGAAGTCATCTTCAGGAATGGAATAAATGGTGTACTGTAGTCGATGGTGTGTGTGTGTGTGTCTTTACCTAAAACCAAGGGTGAACTGGCATTCCACACTCTAGCACGTTTTTGTGGCACTTTCTCAGCATATAAACTCCGTTCCAGCGCACCCTATGTACTATTTCCTTTGCGAAGAAGTAGTGTGGGGGGGCTGCAAGTTTCCAAAAACCGAAAGTTTACCAATTGTTTTAATCTCCGGTAGTAAAACGACCACCTGCACAACCGTCCTTCGCACCCTTCACATTTCGTCCCGAAAAGCGGCAATGGGATTTGAATATAAATTGGCCCGTATTTGACCGTCTCTTGCCAGCAATGCGCCACCACCATACACCGATTATGATGATTACCGTTTCGCAAGCGCCACTTTGTGGTGAGCGATTTTCTATGATTTTTCCACCCATCCGGGCTCTGCCAGCCATTCCGCACTACTACACCTCCCTCCCCTCCCCCGCACAACCCTCCTCCCAAAAACACATCAATGCTTTAAATGGTTGTTTTTATGGGTGAGGTTTTGTGTACGGACGGATGCGTGCGGCCGGGAACAAATCATTCTGTCGGGGTGTTACTTAGCAAAAAAAAGGGGGAAAACCGGCGGCGGTTTTGTATTTTGTGCCTGTATCGGGTCGAGTTACGGTTCATAAGTGTGAATTTGTACGTACCCAAAGCGTACGCTATAATTATGTGTTGAGAAATTTCCCGCTTACATTGCCAGCAGTTGTTGTTCATGCGTCGTTAATTAAATATTCACCAAATGTTTTTATTAATTTGTATTATTTTTTAAAATAATGCTTCGATATCGGTTTAATAAATTGCTTAGTTTTTAATTCAGTAACTAGCATTAAATACACCGTCCAAAATAACTATAACTCCATTTGTTTTTATAGCGCTGCTGTCAGATTTGCACCCCGCAAGTGTCAAGGCAAAGTAAACGTAGCAATGCATGTACGGCAAACTGTCAAAAAGTGTTTTATTGTTTCTTATCAGCTCATATCAAACGTCTGTGTTAGTGTTTGTTGTGACTAGCAGCGAGGAAAAATAAAAACCTTTTAATGAACAGCAAAACTCGTGGCACAATTGCCATCAGCGCGGTGATTCGTGTCCCATTTGATACCACCTCGCGCGTACGTAAACGTGCCAATTGGTGGTAAGTTTAATCGTAAACCTGCCAGCGATTCGGACCACTGATTACGGTGGTTACCACTGTGCCAACCGTGTGCCTCTATCTAATTAATAGGCGTAATTCGATAAGGAAAATTATCCGCACGAACAAAACCACGCACGGAAACGGCCGCCACAAAGTCAACCTAGGGGGCCGCCTTAGGATGCTAATAAAGAACAAAACCTCGGTGGAAATAAAACTCGTGAAAATTAATTGTTCACTCGTGAACTGGCCGGTCGTAAAAGCTGAACATCGGTCGAAGGAGGAAAACGGCACAAGTGAGTTGTAGAGCCACAAAGAAAGCAAAACAATAACGAAGATGTATAGAAAAAAATGTACCTTCACGAAAGCATAACATCGAGCAAAAGTATCCCTCACAACCATGAAATTAATAATCACAGAGTAGGGAACGTTCGTAATAAAAGCAAAGAAAAAAAAAAACACAGTATGTAACGGAATGGAAAATCGTTCCTTTACATTACAGCTAATTTCATTGAACAGTAATGGAAGGAAAAAAAGATGGAGATTTATAAAAAAATCTTCCCACCATCATTTGTTGCTTGAGAAGCTCACAAGAATGTCTTGTTCTTCGATGTTCCAAGGCGACCCACGCTTCCCGGGGATGCTTGTTCGTGTCGTGTTTTTCATTTGAAAATTTATATCCATCCAGCCCATTTCTTCTCTCCAAGTATCTTACTCTCACAGTTAATTGAATGCCGATTTAGGTACCGTGCTGGACTTATCGTTTTGCTGTCCCTGAAAGAGTGGCAAAAAAATTGGTTCTCCATTTCCAGTGTTCAGGAATGGTTATGTTGATTTTTTTTAAAATTTTCTTATTTCTTATTAAGAAATCACTCGCGTTGCAAACTGTACATTGGCAATCGAGCAAAGAGAAGAGGAGGCTTTAATTGATCGGTCAAATTTGGCGTGTAATTAAATAAGATCGTTTAATTAATAACACCACAATGTTTAACCAAACGTGGCAAGGATTTGCGTGGCTTATCAACCGAAATGCAGGGTCAATATCGTAGTATGTAGTTAGTAAACTTAAACATTTGTGAAATATTCCGCGAATTGCTGGAATTGCGATTTAATGTCTGCAGTTCATTGCACTCAGAATCCATATAATGCGTCCAGCTCTTGGCTCTCTTTACCTTGACCTGGTCAGCGCAAAAATGAAACCATCTAATTGCTTTTATTTTCCAATCATCCAATCACAATGATTAGCTTGTGATAAAATGACTGTAACATTGAATTCCGGTAATGGACCTGATTCAGCTCGTCGTTGTACGGATGCATTACGCTGCAACGCGAAACCTGAGTAGCTTCCATCATTGTGTACCATTGTGTGCTGCAATGCTGCAATTCATCGCAATGGCGCTGGCGCTTACGAAAGGTTTGTCAGTGCAGGTTTTTATTTTTACTTCACATTCAGCACTACTGCACTGGGGCTATCGCTCACGTAGTCGTTCGAGATCTCCACTCGAGGGTATTGTTAAGATTGAAGCAGACGTTGGGATCCAGCTAGTTTGTTTGTGTGTTTGTGTGTGTTTTTTCTCTGTCTCTCCTTCCTTTTTCTTTTTTGCTAAGGGAATACTGGTTGCACTGGTGGCACAATCTGAACGGCTGCAAGGTGCTCGAGGGTGCTGTTAAGCTGTCACCCGAAGGCGCTGGCAAAGACTCGCCCCATTGTGGTGGGATTTTGGAGCAATTTTTCCACCACCGGTACGAGTGGTACGACCATTATAAGACGAAGGTTAGGTCTGTCGACTGTCGTCGATGGGTTGAGACACAAATTTGTTCCTCGGCTTCACATCCTTCCCGGGTAAAAGGATGACATCAAACGAAATAAAACCAAACATACCTATGTGGTTGCCATTTTTCCACGCATTTCTGTTCCCCAAATAGGCAAAAACCCATCGAATGAAGATGGAACGTCCAACCTTTCGACAGTGGCGGATCGAAACCAAACGAGGCCAGTTATGGATACGCTCGTGTTCCCCGCCAGCACGAGTCCGTGGTGGTGTGTTTGTGCAGAAGCGAAAGTATAGAAGAAAACATGCTAACGCCAACGACAGCATAACCACCGTGCATCCTTAGCATTAACAATGTTAATTCCGCTTGATGTTGCGCTGGGGACACATTTGTTTCTTTCACGGAGGGCCTTTGCCGAGGTAGTTTGGTGGTTCACCGGGTGCTTCGGTTCCTGCTTATCGCGCTATTTGTCGCTCTCACCACCGACTGGGTGGAACGGGTGGGGATGCAACGAACGACGACGAATCGTATCCAGTGGCGGTGAAAAGAAAAAGGGGAAAAGTTCGATCATTCTTTCCTCGCGGTGCGGTTTGGTTTGGATCACCCGCTGGATAGGAAAATAAGTAAACATAAAATGCCAACACCTTTACCGGTTGGCGAAGCAGGCGGTCGGTAAGGGAGGATTAAAAGAAAGGGGAGGAAAAAAAATAAGCTGACTGCTTTAATGGGTTTTTATTATTAAAAGATGAAGATAAAGCGAGTGTTTTTGTTTTTCTTCCTTCGCTACTTTGACGCATCCTACGATAATGGTTATGACGGCAGCATGATCCCATCTTTCTGCTTGTCTCATTCATTTTTTCGCTTTATTTGCCGTCCCTTTTATCAGAAGGACTTTTGTTTTGTTTTCCTTGGATACTTGCGTTTTTGCTTGCGATACTTGCATCATCTTGGATTGTATTCCTTCTTACTTGCTGGTTTTAAAAATTACTTTTTACACATTTATCAGCATCCTTCTTGGGTTCCCGGCTTTTGTTGCTGTTTATCGCATCACAGCTGATAACGCGTAGAAAAAAAAAACAAACAGGAAACCCCCCAAAATAAGCATAAGAAAAAAGCGAGAAAACGAATAATCGCTGGCAAGCCATCAATGCCCAAGCAATGACGTGTCAAAGTAATTGTAACGCCATCCTGTCGCGAACCAGTCGAGCAAAATCATCCCTACAGGCGAGTCGGAAATGGAAGAAAAGAAATTAACAATTAAAAAAGAAGGTACCGAAAAAAAAGCGACGAGAACAGGAGGGATGAAAAACAGGGAGAGAGAAAACAAACATCGAAAAAGAAAACGCAAATAATATCACGCGCACAGCAAGAGGAAAACCAAGGCACGGTAAAATTGTTTGGGGCGAGATTGTTTTGGCAGCCCGTTCGATGGTTGAAGCGTGGCGCGATTTGGTAAGAAATTTTGCCACCGATTTATCGCTCAATTTCCTGCGATTTTGGGCTGTGGGGTGTGGCTTTCAAGTGAATCGTTTTTTTCCTTTCACGTTTTCCCTCCATTCGGCAATTAATCGCCAGGCAGCGGTACCTTCCTACGGTCACAGGTACGGCGAATGTTTAAGAAGCTGCAATTTGCAATGCGTATTGCATACTACGGTATGGTGAGAATGGCTAAGTGTATAAAGAAACGCCCAAAGGTATGCAATGCGCGTAAATGTTAGTTTTTCTATGGTGAAGAGCAAAACCAAAAACACTACACTACGTTAAACTAATCATCCAAACTGAACGTGGCTAACTCGCAACGATTTTGGTTGCGATTTTCCTCGCAAAGCTGTTCCCTAGCGCACCCCTTCCGACAGTGCTGCTTTCCCTTAGTTTTCCATCTAAGCACGGTACCGTCAGCACAATAAAAGGCCCAGCCGGAACGAAAGGAGCAGCGGAGACCCATTTAGTGCTGGTCATGATTACCGCAATCATGAAATCGCCGCGCTTTCTGTTCCTTTCCACCCCGTTGCTTCCTTCCCCCACCTTCACTCGTTTCGGAACCCCCCCCCCCCCCCAGCAGAACAATGTTCTTCCATCGTTCGTGGCTAAAAAGAAACAGCGGGTGGAACGGACTGAAATAATTTCTCCGCAAACAGTTTGAAGAGCCAATTTATTCCCACTCCCTCGTTGCTGGTGCACGAGCCCCGGTCGCCCATTCGTTACCCTTCTCCAGCGTTTCTTCCGTCCCTCCTTACCTTCTTCCTTCACCCACCCGGTGTGGGATGGAAGCGTGGCGGAGTCTGGGAAGTGAATCCTGGAACCTAATCAAGATATGATACAATCTTTCGATTTATGGCTTGTAAGCTGGTTTTCTTCACCAGCTTCGGCAAACATCATCACTTCTTTTTGTTCTTTTTCCGGGTTTGTTTTTCCCATTCCCCTTTTCCCGGCCGGTCCGGTACAACGTTGGGGTACGGCTGATGATGACGCTGACGCCGGCGGTCGGTGAAGATTTTCCTTCGGTTTTTGGTTGGTTTCTTTTTTTTTTCTTCTTTCTTTTCTTGGCAAATCACCCTTCGGCAGGAGGGAAATTCGGCAGGCGTGGGTAGGATCGCTTTACAAAAGCCGGCAACTTCTCAAACCCTTATTGTTTCGCATTGTTCGCATTTGAAGCAAAGGAAAGCAAGAAAATGGAATCATATCGATATTAAATTTATTTGTTTGCCTGAAAAACAAAACTCTCTCCATCGTTCGCACTAGGGAAAGTTTCCACGTCGGGGGAATGAGAGAGGACGGGGGTGGGGAGGTTGGGGGGGGGGAGAGGAGGGATGAAATTTCTTCACCGGTCAGGGTGAAGAGATTAGACGTCAGAAGCGAACACATATGGTGAGTGTTTGTTCCAACCCGCTACCCGGTCGGCGTGTGTGCGTGTGTGGTGGGTGCTTCCGAAATCTTTTGTGCTGTTGTGTCCCACCCCACCCCGGTTCGGGTCTTATTTGCTCGAAATCGATTCCTTCTCTACCGCACCGGAAAAGGGATAACTTCGTTTAGTGCCTTCCCGAACGGTGCCTTAGTGTATAACTACCCCACCGGCACACACTAGCGCAAATGGAGCCGAAAAAGGGTTAAGCAGCGGCCAAACACCCACCGGCGCAAGCTGTGAAAAACGGTTCAGTTTGGCCGGCTCGAGCATGATCGATTTATGGTTTGTTTGTTTGTAAAGAAAGCTGGCTAACGAAATGCTGGCCCTGAAATGTAGTTGGTTGTATATTTGTATATATGTGTGTGTGTCTGTGTGTGCCTTTTTCTCACATCACCCACTGTCGGGGCGAATTCAATAAAAAAACTTTATCAAGCAATGATTTATTTCGTCATTTCCGATTGACTTTTGAATGATGGGATGACGGTGAGATGGGAGGTTGGGCACATATGGGGGTGGCACATGGCGAAAGTCGAGCAAAGTTAACGATTGTTTGCTCGTATGCTATTGTTTTTCACCTGTGCACCACATACAACCCATCGCAGCAACACTAGCAAAGCACAACTACAGCAATATATCACGTTTGTAAGTGTGGGTGTGAAAAGAAACTTTTCTACACCCTTCGGGGTTTGTGTTTCTTTGGGCCGTTCTTTAGAGGAAATGTTTGCATGGAACTAAAAATAAGGAAGAAAGGATGAAATGAAATTGTAACAAAGCGAAAGCTTTTACCATAAGTGATGATTACGAGCAATCGCTGACTGAAAAAGAAAGTGGAAAAAGTGTTTGTAATTAAGCTTTATGAAATTAATACGAGGAGCGTAGAGTACACGCACGTCCATCGCTTATGGATGAAAACGCCCAACAGTATGCAATACCGAGTACAAAAAAGTATTATTATGATGTTTTTTTTTTCGTTCGCCAACCGCTTGCCACTTGTTTACATGGGTGAACATGTTTGCTGACTGATGGCACACCCCAAATCCCCTCCTTTCTTTTTCCCGCCCACCCATACGGTGGGGTTAAGTTCATTAGAAGATTTATGGCGAGGCACGCTAAAGCTTTTGTTCTCGCGTTTTGCGGCAATGAAGATATACGCTTTACGATTATTGCCCACTTCTGCCCCTTTCTGTTTGTTCCTTTGCAAGTACATGTGTCTCTTTCTCCCCTTTCTCCTCTCCCTTTTTCATGACCAAACCGTTTGCGCTTGCAGCTCAATTTTCTTTTCATCCTCTGTTAACAAAGCAAATAATAAAAACAAAAAAAAAGAATCACAAACTCACACCCAAAACAGATTCGGTACTGTTAGCCAATGCGTAGGAGAAATAACACTGCGAAAGGCCACCCATCGGGTTTGCTGCTTTGATGCTGCCCACAGTATCGCCCTGGACGGAAAGGGCGTTATCGGGCGCGTCCGGAGCTAAGAAACTAAGTGCATCAATCATTTTTACAGTCTATTTCGCTGACAACCTTAACTAAAAGTATACGTGTAATGCGTGTGAATATGTGATCATTCGCGCCGGGTTGTGTGTATCCTTTGGGGTTTCTTTTCGCTTTTCTGTGTCTGTTTTTTTTTTTTGATTTTGGTTTTCGGTTTTGGGAAGGAATGGAGTTTTTCTTTTTATTGCTCCCTTTCCTCGTTGGTTGCTGCAGGTGCTGCCGCACCGGCGAAAAGTTGTTTTATCGCCTTCGTTTTGCTTGTTTTTTTTGTTTGTTTGTTGTTGCTATTGTTTCCACAGCACGTGTGTACGGAAGGATGTGAGCTATATTTTAAGTCTGCCATCGGTGTTAGCCGGCATCGGCATATGCCTGCTGTGAAGCTGAGCGAGAGAGAGAGAGAGAGACTGACCCACTTTGAAGCACGATTTTTCCTACGGGCAAACACGTACAGCCGTGCACCGATAAATGTGGTTAGATTTTATTCCGGCCTGTACGCTACTTGTGGGTTATATTTCATCTGTTCTTTTTATATTGTTCACACGGCAAAAAGGTACCAGTTTTTCACCTCATTTTCATCACTATTGGCAAGCGTGCGATTTTCTGTCAAGTTGTCCTTGAGGCAGCAGTAAACCACCTGCACCACGCTAAATACACTTTCCGAATATTTGTTGGCTGTGTGGCTGATTGTACCTATGGTTTATTTTTATCTTTGCTCGTTTTCTTCTCACCGATGCACGCAGAAGACGTTAACAATCCTTTAAAGAAGCCATTCGGAATACAAACGATCTTAAAATAAACAGCGAATTACCTACCCGACGCAAACGGCAGGACTTGTCTCCCAGATCGCGTCCGAAACACACGGTGGGAAGAGACAGATAACAGGGGAAAAAGAGAGAAAAAAAACATCGCGTGGCTTGTGTGGTATGCGCCACGGATAATAAAAAAATAAAACACAAATAAACATAAGCGGGAAGAAGGAAAACCACTTCAACGAACACCTCGACAGACACTGCGACTAGCTCGGGGGGGATAAAGAGAGCTAAGGAAGGGTGGGAATGGAAAGCGATTCAGGAAATTAGAATCGCAATAAAAATTTGCATAAACGTCGTTACTGTCCGGGAAATGGTGCTTCAAGCTTGTTAGATGATGTTGGATGATGTTTTTTATTCCTTGTATTTTTTGAATTTTCTCTCCCTCTCTCTCTCTCTATGTATCGCCATTCTTGCTACTCATTTTTCTACTCGATTGACGGCCGTGTTATCTTTGGAAGTTACTTTCCTTTGCGAAAAAAAACAGCAGCTGGAAAACATGATCTCATGAAAGCTTCTTTTCGGAAGACTTACTATCCAGCTAAGGAGAAATAAAGTCCTTAAAGCAGTATAGAATAATTTAGTTGCTGTTATGTGCTTTCTCTAATATTTTGCCATCATTTGTAATGCATCTGATCAGCAATTGCAAAAACAGTAATGTTTTAAAAAAATTGTATACATTCAGGCGTAGTATTACGTTGTGTCCAATCCAAATTGCATACATTAGGGCGTAAAATGTTTGTTCTTTTGTTATAAGTGTTACACTTCGTATCCGGTAACTGAGCGCGCCAGAACACAGCTTGCAGCTTGCGCACTGAATGGTTAGCATCGGTAAAGGATCATCCCCGACATCCACATCGTTACGAAGCGCGTATCAACCGAACAAATGGCATTAAATCGTTTATCTTCACTCGCCTGTGGTCCGCTTCCTGGTTGCATGTGTTCCGGCTTAGCTTTGGTGGTCGTATTTTTTATTCATACCATTCCGTTTTGGTTTTGGTTTTTCATACCCCCGCTACAGCTTTTCGCTGGTTGTTCGGAAGTTTGTTTGCTCAACGGAAGATGAGGAACATAGCAAACAAAAATCACAAAAAAAATGGAATCTAGAATCCTGCCAGTGCCTGGTGCGATGGACCAACAGCATACACGTTGGCGTATTGTGATAGTCTCCACTTAAAGCGTCTTAATGCCCTCTCAAATAGAAAGGAGGATGGCGGGTGGGTGGGAGGAGATCAAGAGGGGAGTAGCAGAAGAAGAAGAAGAAGAAAAAAACCGATCCGGAAAATGCAGTGTAGCTGCATAAAAGCAGCACGAAGCGCAATGTTTCGGTGTGCTTGGAAAAGCTCCGCCTAGAAGTCGCGCTTCAGGGAAACATTTTCATGCTGTATATGTGTGTGTAGCTGTACCAAAGTGAGTGAGAAAGGAAGAGATAATGTGTGTGTGTGTGTGTGGCTGAGAGAAACAACAAACGAAAGAGTAAGAGCCGAGATGGAAATTAGAAAGGAACGAGCAGCGACAGAGCGGGAGAACTATTAAATTCCATAAAAGCGTACCACGCCCCAATGGGAAGGCGTCTTTTGGGTATCCCTCGTCCTTATATATACATAGTGGTGGAGTCCAGCAGAGTCCTTCCACGATGGACCAGCAGCATTGCTCCTAGCCATCTTTAAGCATATCTTAGTGTGGAGGTTCGGTCGAAAAAGAGCTTTTTTTTTGTGTCTTCTTTTGGTGCAGTGGAAAGTCCGCACGTCTAGCATTGTCAAGCTGACCATTATCCTTTCCTCAGAACTGTTATCGCCATACCGTCCCAAGAAACATCTCTGTGTGGACATTGCAATGTGCCATACGACATTCCTCATCCGCTTCATTTGTCCACCTCCTCTATCGNCGTTGGCGTATTGTGATAGTCTCCACTTAAAGCGTCTTAATGCCCTCTCAAATAGAAAGGAGGGTGGCGGGTGGGTGGGAGGAGATCAAGAGGGGAGTAGCAGAAGAAGAAGAAGAAAAAAAAACCGATCCGGAAAATGCAGTGTAGCTGCATAAAAGCAGCACGAAGCGCAATGTTTCGGTGTGCTTGGAAAAGCTCCGCCTAGAAGTCGCGCTTCAGGGAAACATTTTCATGCTGTATATGTGTGTGTAGCTGTACCAAAGTGAGTGAGAAAGGAAGAGATAATGTGTAGGTGTGTGCGTGTGTGTGTGTGTGTGTGTGGCTGAGAGAAACAACAAACGAAAGAGTAAGAGCCGAGATGGAAATTAGAAAGGAACGAGCAGCGACAGAGCGGGAGAACTATTAAATTCCATAAAAGCGTACCACGCCCCAATGGGAAGGCGTCTTTTGGGTATCCCTCGTCCTTATATATACATAGTGGTGGAGTCCAGCAGAGTCCTTCCACGATGGACCAGCAGCATTGCTCCTAGCCATCTTTAAGCATATCTTAGTGTGGAGGTTCGGTCGAAAAAGAGCTTTTTTTTTGTGTCTTCTTTTGGTGCAGTGGAAAGTCCGCACGTCTAGCATTGTCAAGCTGACCATTATCCTTTCCTCAGAACTGTTATCGCCATACCGTCCCAAGAAACATCTCTGTGTGGACATTGCAATGTGCCATACGACATTCCTCATCCGCTTCATTTGTCCACCTCCTCTATCGCTAGCAAAACATTAATGTTCTGCCGGTTACGCAGGCAGCAGCAAGAAACAATCGAAGAATGTGCCGAAGAAATGTCTGTAAGAAAATTAGCTCTCCACGAAATGTTCCGCTTGCACTCGCAAACAATGCGGGATGAATGCTCGCACCGGCACTCCCGGTCAAGAGATTTAAGAAGTGTTAGTTTGGCAAAGCACGAAGCGTAGAAAAACCGAGGGCCATTAGTCACGGGCCGAGGCAGGCAGGGCCCGATAAGCGAGCGCAGATCAGGAGCATCGAGACAGGCCTGTTTGCTTAGGACCAAACCTTCTGGGCGGCAGGCACCGGCTCGTGGCTTTCCCTGCCGTGCCCGTATCTTGCGTAAACTTCTTCGATGGAAAAACTTCTGGACGCTGGTCACCGTGCGGTTTCGGAACATTGGCTCCTTGGGCAGCGCTACACCGACAACCCTTCGGACGGAAACGTTTGCCTACCGCGCCCTATCGCACGGGAAGGATCTTGTTTCTTAATTAAACTTTTGTTTACCCTGTCCTGGCAGATGCAAAAGATAGAGCAACCGGTTTTGGGATAGTTTCTGGCGAGCGTAAGGTACGTGTGCTTGGAGCACACTCGAGCCAGACGACCACTTGGCGCGTTCGGCACACGGGCGCACGTTGGGGTGTATGCTTGTGACAGAGGGCTGGAGGTTTTTACAGGCACAACAAACGGCAAACCCTCGTCACACCGGTGCATGGTGTGGTGCTCATTCACCGAGCGACTGCCCATTTGACAGCTCTTTGCATACTGCGCTGCTCTTAAAATTGCCCACCTCACCCCGAAGCGTCTGAAACGCCTGGACACGCTGCAATCCGCATCCACTCGAACAGTGCGCGAACAGACTGATGTTCCTTTTTTTTTTTTGGTTTGGACGTTTGGACAGCGCCCTCTGCTTTAGCCGCGCGTTTGTGACGTCCGGGCCGGGAGTAAGCGATAAACGATTGACCGATAAACGCCGGCGGTTTGTTGCGTTCGCGTTTGGCACGAGCGCACCGGCAAATAAATCGCCAAAAACCATAATTAATTTAATGATGCCCACTAAGCCGCCAGCGGGTAAGCACACACGTTCCGGCGCTTCATTATCTGCCGCTTTAATCCCGCGCACAAAACCCCGCCACCAACGATTGTCAATGTCATTGTTGCGGTGTTTATCGGTTTGTTTTTACGGCGTTGAATAATGTATCGCCCTGTGCTGATGTGTGAGTGGTGTTTTTTTTTTATTCAATTCCTGGGGAGATACGAACACACTTTGTGGTGGTGGGAGTAAATATTTACCAGGACACGCACGCCGGTAGCGGCAGACGCACACGCGTGTGTTGGTACAGGGTGTGAGATGGCGCGTGAGATAAAGCATTTCGGTGTGAGTTTATGATGGGAAGGATGAAAGCAGGTTTAATGTCTGCCTACCTGTCAGCTTCGATAGTGCGTAGCAGTGTGTCGTTTCTGGCTTGAAGATCATGAGAATGCTGCGGACGTACTGAAGAATTAGTAGCTCTGACCCAGATATTCAAGGTACTCTAGTTGGTAGACACATTAATTTATTCCTGGTCTATCTAAAGGTGTTGTTCGTCCTAATGTAAGTTTAGCTCCTTCGTTTTTTCCGTCAAAAGTCATACCAATGCCAAGAAATTGGTGGTAAAGGTAATCTAATGTCATTTTCATCACGTGATCCACCTATCGAAATATGAACTGTTGTTGCCACCATTCATAACTCTGCAAACTCCTTGAAAAGATCCTACTAATATAACAGCACATAGAAGTTTCAGGTTGTTAGAGCCAGACATAGACATCTTTGGACATCTATACAGGTCTCTTATGTATCGGATGCTTACCAGAGGATCGAGCAAACGGCAGCAAACCTCGGGTTGGAGCATAACGAGACAAAAAGCAAACTGATGGTGGCCCCTTTTGTTTATCCTGAACATATCTTGTCTTACGCAGGAGTGACGTACAAATAGGTGACGGCAATTGCGAATTCGTCCAAAAATCTAGGGTCAAAAGATCAGCTTCTACAACATTGTTGAGAGACGTGCTAGGATGCCGGCGGTCAAGCGGTCTTTCCATAGCCTGAGGCAACTTTTTCAGTTGTTGCAACACCTGTCGTGACGATCGAAGCTGGGACTGTATAGAACTTATATAGTTCCCGTCCTCATATACTCCTTTGAGATGTGCCCGTTGTCCAAAACTAACGAAACAGTCATAGCCCCATTCGAGAGGAAGATGAAGTGTTTTCGGCTCCGTACGTGTGCAAGGAAAATAGAGGAACCGCTACAATTACGAGGTCTACGAGTTGTGTAATGTACTCGTACATCGTACAGCGAGTTAGACTGGTCAGGCTCCGATATGCTGGTCATGTTGTACGAATGCCACCGGACGGCCTAGCCCCGTGGAATCCTTTTAAGTTGTCCAGATGGACAGAGGAGGTGCGCTGGCATGTTCTAAGACGTACTTCTGATCGAGTATTGAGTAAGGTAAAACACTTCAGATGAGATCGTTCGTAGTAAAGGCTACTTACCATTTCTTATTCACCAGTAATGTATGTGTGCATTCGTGCACGGCCACTATTAACACAAACAGAACGGATCTATGTTACATCGAAACATTGGAAATTGATATGTTTCAATGTCTTTATCAGTTAATTCATTATTGTCTCGCATGGATCCAACCAAACACTATTCAACGAACCGGAAACGCTACCCCTTATTGCGTGTGGCAAAACTCACACTAGGCGCTTGATCGCGTGACTATGGTCACCGTTTAGCACCTACCAAGAGAATCATAGAGCCGGGACCCATTAATCATGCGTAGCACCGCGTCCAATGTTCGGCCGGTCGTCCGGTTGGCCCGATAACGCCCTGGGTGTGGCTGGTTTTGCAAATACCGGTAACGCTTTTCTCGCCTAATCGGGTTCAACTTCCGGTTCGCCGGGTATCTAACAATTCATCCACGAACACGAACAACAATTGAATCAATCCCCGGGGCAACCCGATGGTTTGGTGCACGGTTTCCCGCATTTTCGGGTACCGATGATTGATGATGATCGTGTCCTCTAGTGCCGACGGCAGCACGACCAACATTGTCAGAATACATTTTTGTCGACATGGTCTCGCTCGCTCGGTCCTTGCTGTATGTCATACACTAGCACGCAGGCCACACATGCGAACAATGTGGAAATGTATCCTGGAGCGAGAATTAGTGGCAGCTAAGAAGTGATAAACTAGCAGGAAAGGAGCGATTCTTCTTGGGCGGATGTGTGGTGTACCGGAAAACTTCAGGATGGGTGGTTTCTGCTAAATTTTCCTCAAACTGACAGATCAATTAACGTGACAGGAGTATAGTGGTTTGCAGTGCACTGGAAAAAGGGATCCTTTCACTGTGTGTTACAAACTCTCGCGCTCTCTCGCTTTCTCTATCTCTATCACAGACACACACACACACAAACACATGTGCACGATACAAGTGGTGTAAAAGTTTTCCCCAAAACTTCTTCACCGTCACCGTCAGAGTTCATTTAGTGAAAAACGGTGCTCGCTGTCTTACACAAAAAGGAACGGGAACGAGCAGGCGCTCGCATTTCTTCCAGGCTCGCGACACTTTTGTGCCGAGACAGAAATGAGACATGACACACCGAAACGGCGGCCGCCAAACCGACCGTTGATGATGATGATGAAGATGCAGGTTTGAAGGAGGTGTCGCTCCAGCAGCAACGTACACGGCTTCCTGTTATTCATAAGTGGAAATTTGGTATAGAAATTATATCTGAAATTAACATCTTTATTGTTATCTTGTGTTTTTTTTGTTGTTGTTGTTGATGCTGCTGTTGTGGCGTCCTCTCACTCTCTTCCTTCGGTTTTCCGTTCCCGTTTGACATTTGGCTCGGTGACATTTGGTGCTGGAATCGAAACTCGGAAGCGTCCCAGCTTTTGCGGCGGCTAGGTTCTGTTGTGTTGCCGCTGTGCGGAACGGATTGTCGGCGGACGCACAAATACAAGTCGAAACTTATCCACGAAACCATGGCATGTGTGATATTTAATATGCGCAAAAACTTTTCTACGTTTGGTAAGGTGGAAGGAGTAAAGGGGGAAGGGGATGTGGGAGAAGGGGAATAGATGATGGTAAGAGATGGTAGAGGGTAAGAGATGGTAGAGGGTAAGAGATGGTAGAGGTGAGGGTTTATCGCTTAAATGTAGTATATTTGTGGTTTGGTTCGAAGAATGGTTATTATGTCATCTTTGGCTGGAAGGTCCCGGCAAAGTGGTTATACCAAGCGGAGAATGATGAAGTAGGCGGGTAGGTGAAGGGAAATAAATAAGGGAGAGGAAGCGAGAAGGTTGGGAGCGCCAGCGTATCTATTAACGTCACGGCCGTGTGCGCCTGAATATCATATTCATTTGTTCACATTGATGCGATATTTTCCACTGCCGAGCATGCTGTGTAGAACTTTGCTCAAGGACTCTTCTATCCTTGCCAGTGGGACGGGCAAGATCGGTGTAGTCGCTGTGAGTGTTGTCGCCTGTATCATATGTTACCGTAGCACGGGGCTTCACACATGCCATCCAACGCACGTTCTCGCTAAAAACCCCCATTAGCAATCGAATGACAATGGTAACAATCAAAACCCTGATCGCAAAGTAAGAAACCCTACCGACGCTAGGAAGCGCTCCCTAGCGACATCCAAGATGGGTTGGTCGTGGCAAAGGTGTTACATCTTTCCTTCTCATCGTGATTTCCCATCCGTTTGAAGCGCGTGCAAATTAATAAAATCAAAACTGAAAATTCAGTCTTCAGGCTAGGGAAAGCACTATTGTGAAACCGTGCCTTGGGAAGTTTATACGATAGGCTTTCCAGGAATGGTGTGCGTTTTGCGTTTATGAAATAGAGTGAGAGAGTGAGAGAAAGAAAAATACTACACAGTTGCATACTTCTAGGCGCTTAAAGATAAATTGAGAAAACTTTCGCCTAAATGTAGGCAATTGGTACACCAAAATTAGCTGCTTGTTTTAAATTTTTTATCGGCTCGTTTTATTGAGGCTACCTCCGGGGCATGCTGCCAGCAAGGCAAATATAAAGTGCCAGCCTTGTTTCTGGTGTGATTCTAGCTGAAAATGGTAGTGGATTTCACCCGTCCCCCCTGTGCTGTACCGACTCAAACCCCCCATAAGAGGCTTCGGTCTGTTCCCTAGATAGCTAAAAAAGGTTGAATTATGAAGATAATGTTAATGTACCTGGAAGGCATCGATACGGTAAACAATATGCGGTGCCGCGCGTGAAGCGGATGCAGCGTTTTGCGACACCTTCACACCGTAGGAGTGGATCAAACCGGAAAGCATCACGGTTCCGCCGGCATTTATGCAAAGTAAACGAAATAATGAACTCTTCGCCCGATGCTCTTTTACGGGTTGGGCGCAGAATGTGCCTCGGTTGGAATACTAATGCCTTACTTACGCTTACCATGGCAGGTGACAGAACGGTGCAAAATACATACACACACACACACACATACACCCCTACACACTCACCGGAAAAGCTGTTTCGCTCCGTTAATTGTTGCTGTGCTCTGCCATTCAGTTGCCAATGCTTCCAACGGTAGAGTGTGTGGGGATCGATTTTTTGTTTTAAACTTTAAAATACTTTCAGATACAAACTCTTGTTCCGGATTGTCACAACAGCAACTGAGCGCACGAACACAAAATCAATCATTTAGTTCCCAATCAAAAGTTAATAAATCGATGTAACGTGGAATATTGTATTTCAGGGTGGGCGTGAACATGTTTAGAGGGATTTCAAGATGGGAAAGAGAACAAAAAGGAGCAGCAAGCAAAGCATGAACATAGAACGAAGGGAAGACACTTGTATGCACAACTGTACGCAACGAAACACATGTTTACAGCAACGTACGACCCCGAAACGTCGTGGCTGTTTGTGTTGATTGCCTACCCTTCAGGCGCTGCGGTGCGTCCGGTTTGTATTACGCTTTGGACTTCTCACCTACTGAGGCGAAACAAAACAAAACAAAACAAAAAACAAAAACGCTTCACTTTACGATTATTGGTCGGAATCAAATCTTCAAAAATCATCAAATTTTAAATCCATTCCCGATGGGCGCATCTCAACCAACTCGCCGGACTGCTAAAGCAGGGAGGTGTCGTTTCGCCTATTGAACGTGGAATGAGCACGACGAAAAGCGTTTTGTTGCTATCCATTTTATTCGTTCGATAAGGGAAATCCGAAACATTCCACCAGCGATAGGAAAAAGGATACTCATCAAAGGGGTGTGAAATCTATCGTAACACGTACACACATTGTCGGGGAAATGATGGTACGAGCAAATCTTCATCCATTATGTATGGAGCCGTAGTCTTCGTCGTGTCCTGCCTGGAGTCTCTCTTTCTCTCTCTCTGGATTCTGGTCCGGTTTACCAAGGTGGGAGTTTCCCTCGCTTTTTACTTCAGCCCACAACGAGATACAATTTGAGATTTGAATGCTCGGACTGCTCGGTTTGTTTTTATTGTGGCAAAAGTCGCGACGAGCCCTTTTTTGTCGTTTCCGCGCAGCCTATCGCTTTGCTTATTTCGGTACGTTTGATCCAAGGAAGCAAACAGTCATTTGGGTTGTAGGATAATTTCACCATTTCGTAGCTGTGGTACGTGATGCGAATGTTCAACATTATTCGCGATCTTCTACAGGAAAGCAAAGTTAAAATCGCAGTTTTCAAAAACAAAGAACAACAATCATACCCAGCACATCATTTATCATTTTTGAACAGTAAAGTGTGTGCATTTGTGTTTGTGGTGGGAAGAAACGTGTAAAAACCTTTTTCGAGTTATCATCCTTTATTATTGTTCTTTATTTATTATTATTATGTTCGTGCTCTTAAATATTTTGACGGCTAAGTTTGACAGCGTCAATTTGACAGGTAAGGCAGAGTAACTATTTGTATAAGTATACAAAAATCTAATACTAAAGCGTACGTATCAGTAAAGCAGTGATTCGTTGTCAAAACGTAAACGTTGTTCTCGCGAATCTCGCGGTAAAATTGTGAACCGTGTTTGCGAGTCAGATGTAATTGATGGTGGAACACCCAATTCTAGGTTCAAATTCCTATCCGGCAGGCATCTGGCAGACGCACAGAGAACAAACTATACATTCCACAAACCATCACGGCCACCGCAAATGTTACCGTAATAAAACCTGGAAAAAACAATGCCCGAATTTCTTGTTCTCCCTACTGGGTATATACGCACTGCTAAATTGGATCATGTTTTTGCTAGCCCTAGCCATGCCACGCTACACAATGTGAAACAATGTGGGCGTTTTTTTCTTCTCTTTATTCCTTCACTGGCCCACACGTGGGTGGGAAATGAAATTTTCAACTATTTGATATCCACACAGGAGGCCTGCAAGCTCCATGCCAAAAATCGAATAGAAATCACAACGATCGATGGAGAACCGTTTTGTTCGCGCTGGGAGCAGGTGATTGCATGGAAAAATGGAATGGAAACCTCCAAAAACGTCAGCAGAACGACCACTAGAATAGCCTACGAGAGTAGACAGCGGGCCGCGATAGCGTGAGTTGAATTTGGTCTGTGCTTGTTTTTTTTATTCGTTTGCTGTTTTGCTATGTTTGTTTATTTTATTTTGTGCCTTCCGGCCGTGGCTCAGCTGCCTCTTGCTGCCGGAAGTGGGAGGCAATGACGCCACCTAGCGGTCTGCATAAGTCTATTTCAGGGATGAACAACTAGCGTACGTAACAGACTAATCTGTACCTGTACCAACCTATAATGCGGATTGCATAAGTTGACAACTTGCATCCTAAACTAGCTTGGATGTGTGCCAGCCACATCACAAAATGAGTTTTATTGCCATTCTTTTCGGTTTACGGGTTTATTGACAAAAGTAACGATCAGGTTGTTTAACCCTGATCTAAATCATTTTCTTCCCTCCCACTTTTGGTAAGTGCGTTTCAAATTCGAGCGCACCGGAAATGAGACTTTTTTAATATTTATACACAGTGACAGCGTGTCCCGGGAAATTGAAGTTGGTAGCAATCATCATCTGCTAGAAAGCTAGAACTGCTACCACCAACGAACGTTTATCGTCGGATGAAAGGTTCAGATGGTGGGAAATAGCAGAAACAGAAACAAAAGCTACTCAAAGTATCTGCAAACCCTGTAAAAAACAGCAAAACCAAATCAAAACAAACAGGGTTCTATCTGTATCAGTGATTTGTTGAAGGTTCTAATAGGGGGAGAATCCTGAGCGGTCCTTGTCAATTGTCATATTTTGTGGTATCAATATTACATAAGAGAAGGTAATTGAATGCTAGCTCGCCTCATGATGGAGCACGCAGCAAACGTACGGTGTAGTCCGGTTGTCCATTTTGTCCATCTCCATTTACTTCCACTGCCACTTGTGCGATGCACTGCTAGGGACCGTTTAGCATCCGGTGTTTTTGCTTCCTTTTTTTCCCTCCAACCTTTTTCCATCCCTTGGATGCTGTGGAATTAGGCCCTGAAACGTCGGCTACACCAGTGGGAAGAACTCTATTTGTTCCATTTACCTGCTATAAACCGGACGTGTATGTCCTGGCAGGTTTTTGGATGGCTAGGAACACAACAAAACAAATAAACAAACAAAACAAAAAACAATGATGAAGCATTCCTCTTGCTTGTCGCTGGTTATAACGCATCATTTCAACGGTGATGACGATGGCATCAAGAACAAGACGATAAAGTACCATCATTTCCGGCAGGAGTTTCTCTGGACGTTGGACAATCTTTTTTTTGCCTCTCCCTTTTTCTCTCTTTCTCTCTCTCTCTTTCTCTCTCTCACTCTCTCACTCTCTTGCTCTCTACCCTTCTCCTCTATTTCGCTGTTATTCCATTCGGGAAAGGAGCAACCGGAAATCGTTCGAAACAACTCGAAAAGGAAATGACTCGCGGTGAAGCAGAACGCGGCTAACAGGAATGGCAGCTGAAAAGTGCCAACCGGGTCCAACTCCGCATGGCGGCAAACCAACAGGTTTAGGTCAGCCTGTCTCCAAAGGCACACGATGTCAAGCGTGCCAAATAGAGCAAAGCGTTGCAAAAATTTTGTCCATTCGTAGCTCGCTTCGGAACAGGAGTGACAGCGCGCAGACTAGCTGTCACTTTGCTACTGTGTGTGTATTTGTGTTGTTTTTTTTTTGTATTCTATAGCCTGTGACATGCATGGTTAGTACACGAGAAGAAGTAAAAGGGCAGGAAAGATGACAACACCTGGCATTCAGTTGAGTGCTCCTATCGGGCGCTTGGGCTGTGACGTTTTGCTTTCGTAGGTCGCTGCCCGGTGTTGACTGCGTCTTTTGTTCCAAGGTGTCGCTCGCTCGCTCACTCTTAAGCGGTCATTATGCCGAGCTGTTCACGCTAACAACTTAATAGGCCACTATCTATTACGGTAGCAGAGGTCTGTCAAACTGGTCGGCCCAAATGTAAGAACCGGTCACACATTGCGAACGACAAACAAGCCAGCATAGTGTGGGTAATTATTTCGTGAGCTTCACTTAGTGATGCATAACAGCAACAAAAACAAAAAAAGCCTCGCAGAATCCTTTTTGAAACGAGATTGTTTCCACTCTACGTTTTTTTGTGATTTGTTGTCCTGTCGTCATAGTAAGGTTTTGAGTACGTTTTCCTACCTTCTTCAAATACCGGGCAGAGGCACACTCTATTGGATGGCCACTTCACCATGTAGGAAGAACATTTTTCAGTCAATTGATCATTGTAGATTTTTTTCCGGTTTGATGTCTAGTTGACCATAACAAGGTTGTTGCTTGGGAAACATCATGTACATGCGATGTATAAAATCGAAACTCACTCTATGGAGGTTGCACACGTTTATTTGAATCCCATTCTCGAGAATAGTTAGCTTGTGAATGGTAAGAGGCTAGGATTTTTATTTCTTTCTTACTCTTCGAACTCCTCCATCCAAGCGAGAGATCAAAACTGTCACAAAACTAGCACACGAGCGGCTTTCCCGAGGGATCGGCACCAAATCTCGGCCGAAGGTAGAAATTGTCTCCGCGAGTGTTTTGAAGTCAACTAAAGTAGTAACCCTTCTCCTCTAAGGGCCAGCTGCGACACCCCGAAATGGAAACGTCACTGTACAGTGATAAGGGTTATTTGATGAGCTCCCGCCATCGCTCGTTCGCTAACGCCCTCCTTGCAAACCTCCTGGTAAAGGCAGTCCTCGGGAACAAATAAAACAAATTCATCGCTTTAAAACTTCATCTTCGCAAAGCGTTCTGTACAGTGTGTTGTGCGGTAATGGCAAAGGTTTAAGAGGTACTTTCACCCTGTATGGCAATGCTGCAATGTTGATTGTCTCTCTAAAACTCGCATACACACACACACACTCACTCCATTTTAGATGGGGGCTGCTGTTTTTCTTCCATTTAACCTTCTCCCATTACCCGTGCGCGTCCGGGAAAATAACCCTTTTTTTCTTCGGAAACGCGATCAAGCGAGATGAACGGGGGAAGAAACACAATTAAAAAACCACCTCGTGCCGCTGCCTCTTTCACCAAAGTGTGGTCCCACATTGCCACGAGATATGGTGGAAATGACGCAATACAGGACACACACACACAACGGAATCGTTGCTAAATGAAACGCAAGAAACAAGTGCGAACGACTCCCTTTGCTGCTATAAAATATAATTAAAATTACAACTAGATAATTTGAATTCAAAACGAGAACCTGGAAAATTTCGTCGTTATCGTTTGTCCTTTCGGGACATTCCGGGCGTGCTATCCCTTTCCCTGTGCCTTTTTTACTTTTTTTTTGTTCGTGGCGCACCGAAATCGCGATGGGGGTGTTCCGAAGAGAGGGAAAGAAAAACATTCTTTCGTGGAGAATTTTTGTACAAATCCCGGGCCCAAATCCTCGCCCTGTTTCGGTGCGTTATCTTTATTTGAGTTTGTGTTGTTGGGCTTGCTTTCCATGTTAGTAGCTAATCCTTTCTAGAGTGTGGCGACATCTCACTATAGGCAGGGTCGCAGTTGAAGTGTTTATTTTGTATATTTGATTTGACATAATATTTTGTTATTTATTATTTATTCCACAGATGATTTTTATGAACAAAATAATCACAAGAAAGATAAACACACATATATTTCTCTACTAAAATCTAGGGTCAAATTTTACACAGCAAGCCCATTGTGCACTGGAAAGAACATCGTGTTGGCACACTTTTTTCTCAAATAATCACCACCGAATGAACGTTGTGCCAGCTAAAGGCATACGAAGCAAGAACTTTCTTCGTGCTTTGGCCAGGCGGAACAGCAACTTACGAGCAAGCCTGCTCGTCAGACACCATCAATGAAGAAAGTTGGAAAGAGTAGGCTGAAGAAGGGGAAACGTGCAGGGATGGGTGGACAGTAGGGAGGAAGAAATAAAATAAAAATTAAATAGATTAAGATAATATTGTGTGATTGCGTCTTTTCGCGCGGCTCACTCCAGGCACCGCGTACATCGCCGCGCTGTGCTCCTGGTCACGGCACCAAGTGTCTTTTCCCTTTTCGGCACTAACCGGGCCTAAAGTGCAGCGCATAATTAGGTTCGGTGGCTTTGTTTTTTATTCTCCTTCCTTCTTCTTTGCTCCACTGTGAATGGGAGACTTTAAACCCACTACGGGGGAGGGTGGAGTTGAATTGGTGCGAAAAGTTTCTCTTTTTAAGATGCCCGTCGTGTTCTTCGCGCGGCATGCGGATGCCCACGGCATTGTCTCCGATGGAGCGTTCGACTCATGTTTCCCACCCCGTATCCACTGGGGGTGACTTTTTTAGCAAATTAACCAAAATAAAGGTAAACATTCCTGGCTGGCAGAGTCCCCCACTCCATCCCACATCCGTCAACTCCATCCGGCTGTGGGTGGAAAAATCGTAATAATGAAGATAACCGCCAACCGAACATCTTTAATTGACTTGTTTCCCCCGTTTCCCTTCCCACGACGTTCGCCCCGCATGTTTGCAGTAGACGACGCGCCTTTACGGTACGGAAATTAGTGCCAGATTCGTAGCGCGTACAAGTTAAGCGGTGGACAGAGGTTGGGTTGGTTTGAGTGGGACTTGATCCCCGCTTTCCCGGTCCCACGACAGATTCGCTTTAAAGGTAATCAAATAAGATCCCAACAATGGTAAAGTGCTCCAATCGGTATCTGGCGATTAGGGTCATTTGGTTGTTAACCCTCTTAAGTATCTAGTCCCACTAGGTAAGGGTTGTAGAAAAGAGAAAGCATAGAGTTTTGAAAGGAAGGAAATTATCATAATAAGATATCATAAAATACTCTAGTTCGCTACAAAGACATAAAAAAACAAGATCTTTACTAACAAAAGATAACAACTATCATTGTGACAAATTCCAGATAGTGACAGATTGTTTCTAAAAGTATTAACTATTTTATAAAAATCTAATTGTATCATTGCAGTAGAGCACTAACCATTTCTGGCGGCTTGTATTTAAGGAAAAAAGAACAATCCGATAAATTGAATCCTTTACAAATAGCGGAATTAGTAGCAAAAAAAAAAGAGGAGCCATTAAACACACAGAAAGACCAAAGAGCAAACATGTCGAGAATGGTATGAGCAGAAACAAACACAGTGCCGAAGCAAGCAAAGCGAACAGGCGAATCGCGCGTGTATGTGCCGAGATTGCTAATCTGGAGATTTTTAATTACAACGTTAATCCTTTTCACGAGCTAACCCTGCGGGCCCGTTCATGGTGAGCCTTTCGTTGCCCCGGTAGATGATGTCTCTCTTTCTCTCTCTCTCTCTCTTTCTCTGTCTCTCAAACACATCCTCACACCTTTTTTTTGTCTCTTTTGCTCTCCATCCTTATCGGACTCATCCGGCACAGACCATTCGTTAGAACATTATCGCGGTAGTGTCCTGTGCTTTTTTCTGTTTTTTATTGTTGTGTTGTCGTAGATTTTTCACCCCCAAACGCATGTGTTTTTCTTGTGTGGGTGTGTGTGTGTAGGATGTTTTTTGTCTGTATGTTTGTGCTTGTACATTTTAGCTCCCGCTTTTTCCACGTTTGTTTGTCTTTAGGTTCTTCTTGCTCACAGGCACACACACACACACACATATACACACACAGACACACAGTATATATCATCGTCTGACCGTTTTGCTGCACGGTCACCTACCCGCATCGTACGGAACGGACCGGAACCCTATTTGATTCAATTTTTACCGTAAATTTGTTGTCAATTTCGATTACAACATCCTCCCACCAGTGGCCTGCGTGGCCGAAGGAATGGATGGCACTGGTCATATATCTTTACCGATGCCGTGGCCACCGGTCATTTTCCGGGCCACCACTCCCCGTACGGCTGCCGGGGTTACGGTGTGCGGGTAGTGCTTTAATTTATTTTCGCTACCGGCAACTGGGGCCAGGATTGTCACGCTTCGGAGGGAAAAGTATATTTAAAATTTAAATGATCCATTCCGAACCTTGCGCCGGTTGCACCCGGGAATGACCGATGTCCGTACGGTTGTTTCGCCTTCCTGCTGCAACGCGCACGTGGAAGGATTGAATTTCCACGGTTCTTGGATAGCGCTAATGACTTTACGCCACTGGCCGCTGACTATTGCCGCTCTTTGTTACTTACTGCTTCTCACCTAGCATTCTTTGCGAATGATTTATGAGCTGTTAGTACCAATCTTTTTTTTTATTTTCTTATGTAATGATAATTGGCATTGAGGCAGCTAGCTAACTTTTTTTTTGCTGTTTTCACAAGCGAAGCAGTTCTATTATAATGCAGTTATCGGAGTACAATTCGCCATCTANTCTTGGATAGCGCTAATGACTTTACGCCACTGGCCGCTGACTATTGCCGCTCTTTGTTACTTACTGCTTCTCACCTAGCATTCTTTGCGAATGATTTATGAGCTGTTAGTACCAATCTTTTTTTTTATTTTCTTATGTAATGATAATTGGCATTGAGGCAGCTAGCTAACTTTTTTTTTGCTGTTTTCACAAGCGAAGCAGTTCTATTATAATGCAGTTATCGGAGTACAATTCGCCATCTACATGTTGAAACTATACTATAAGTATAGAAAGATTTTTTTTTTGTGTAGATGTATGGCATAAAGTGCTAACTGTAACGCCCGGAGGTATGCAACCTGCAATGCAAAACGCTTCATCTGCTCTATAGGACGGATCTATCAGCTATCGAACAAGACAAAAGTTCGGTTTCACAGAGTACCCCTTCGAACAGTATCATGTTTGTCAAAGGCAGTTTAGAGTGTTGCATACATTTAGGCTCGAAAAAACATTATCAATGCGCTAGTTGCGAAAATTGTACCCAGGAATAACGAAATGTCAACGAGAGAATCTGGTACACTGCGAAAGGATTACCTTCCTCCAGATTCCGTCCCGACATTCCATTTCGTCAGCATTCTTTCCCGCCATTTATTGTTCACGTTCATCGGCTTCCCTTGCCAAAACAAGGGAAACGAATGCTCACTGTAGTATTTTTGGTTTGTTTTACCTTTCACCGTTTTTTTCCCAACCAGTTGACGCTACGTGACACTCACGATGGCATGGCGTGCATTAAGCAATTGCTCATGCTTTCCACCTACATTTACGCCGAATGCTGAACCAGCGGCTGGCCGGTAGTGTGCACACGTTTTCACGTAGCACGTTTGATGTGCAGCAGGCTCGAGTGGTGTCTCGGTTCGAGATTGTAGTTGTATTTCGCCACTGCTGAGTGTAATTAAATCACGTCACTACTGCAGCACATGAAAGAGAAGCACCGAGCCGGTAAATCGGGGAATGTTTGAGCCGGAATGTCACCCACCTTTTGGGGAAAGCCTGCACCTTTCTACCGCGTTCCGCCTGCTCCGGGCGCTTACTTTCACCCACCGTGCACGTGCAGGGAAATTCCTGTGAAGCGATGAAATTCGGAAAGGATAAGCGTGTACTGCGAAAGGGATTTTTCCCTTCATGCGAGCGCACGCTGAAGGTGTCCAGAGGTCATCCTAAATCGTTCGTCGCTGTTGCAAAACTTCCATCCACACACGCACACTAAACGCTTTCCTTTAACCATGCCCCAGCAGCAGCAAGGGCTGCAGGCAGGTGGCAGGCACGGAAAACGGGGAACAGCGGCAAGATAGAGAGCAGGATTGCCTGCTTAAGCACACAACATAAATTACACTAATTACGGTGATAAATTTCCACCACAAACAGGACGCTCGCCGAACGGAAAGGTGAGCATGGGCTCGGGAAAAAGAACGTTCTTGCACGTGGGAGGGCGTGAGGGTGGGTGGATGGGAGAGGGAGAACGGAGCAACGGGAGTAGGGGAGGTAGTGGGGAAGCAAATCTAGCTGTCGCTTATCCGCAGTGCCGGTCGGTTTGCTGCGCCGGCAGCAATGTAAACACGCACACCATGCACAAAAGTGGATGGGTCATCATTTTCCCAATTGGTACCCCTTTTTGCTTCTCGATTCACACACTGCAAGATCTCTTCCATGTGCGTGTGTGTGTTTGTGTGTCTGAGCGAGGAAGAGGGTAAGAGAGAGAGAGAAAGCGGGGGGGGGGGGAGGGAGAGGTCGGCGCTCTAAGCCTATAAATTCCACACCATCGAAGGCAATTTTACAGCCGACCGTTAGTTCGCCTAACGATGTGATGCAGTTGCCTAACTTTAGGCGCACATGTAGCATTTCGCAACACTGGTGCGCTGTGAGAAGATTCCGTTTGCGATAATTAAAGATAATCGATTGCACGATTTACTGCCACCCGCCTGCCCTGCACCCTTTCTGCCGTATGTATCCCCCCTTCCTCTCTTTTAAGTCTTCCTTGGCAAAAACCCATTCCCGTTCGCATAGTGAGCGTTCGGGTAAGTGTGCGCTGCATGCTTGCGTTGCTACCATGTTGCACCGTACCGGATGATTGCAGATCACGAACGTAACGCAGCGGCACAGTATACAATTTGATTTCATTGAAACAGTTTAAACAGATCGTTTGGAAGGGCTGCGGACATCCATCGATACGGCTGGGAAGGTGCTGTCGGGCGCTGGATGGGTTGAGTGTGATGAGTAAATATTTGTCCAGCAGCAGCAGATCTGACCAAAATGCAATACGTTGGCGAGTGCTGGTCCGTACTTCATCTCGTTGCACGCTGCAGCACAACCGTGGACGGAGGCACACGGAATTGCATGCAGGATGCGAACATTTAGGCGCATTAATTTTACCGCCTCGTGGAATGGCGCTACTCGAACCATTTTCCGTAGCGTTTGCTTGAGAAGAATTTATATCAAAGGTTTCAAATCGATGTGGTTTTTTTTTATGATTTCGCTTTTAATGCTCCTTCCCTTAGCAACGGGTTGCTCAGTTGTGCAGTGCGGGTACAAGGTCCATTTAGCAACACGTGAGCTAAAGTACGACGAAACCCGATTTGTGCTGGAGCACAGGTGAGCCACCGCCAGAACTTCGGAAGGTGAAATTTACGATTTTAATTAAAAAACTTTCAACCCCTTCCGTCAGCCGCTGGCTGCCGATTGTTCGGCCTGCCTTTGAGCAGCGAGCAGCTTCGCTGGTGTGTGTTATTCGGAGCCAGTGAAGTGCATCCGTTTCTTATCCATTCTCGGACGCCAGGTAGATTCGCCCGGTTGCCGTGGACAACGGAGCATTTCTTGGGAAAATTGAGCCAACAATTTGAACTTTACAGAAGATATGCAACGACATGGGCGAAGCGAACAAAGCAGAACGGAAAGCACGAAACCCGCTGGACGGTAAGCTGGGTGTGGGGTTTGGGGGCAAAATTCTTAGAATTATTTCTTCCGAGCCGAAGAAGCTGTTGCTGATGTGGCTTGTACACCGGGTGGGACGGTGGTACCGGGAAGTACAGGTTCTTGACCAGGACGGCACATGAAACAGGCAATCGAGCATGCGGACACGGCACACGTGCCGCACCCCTCGCTCAAACACGTACCGAATTGGTATTTTGCCATTTTTTGCACAGCGGCATTCGAACACTGGTTCAGGGGTTTTTGTTGTTGTTGTATACGCTTCAACAATCTTCTCTTACCCGTAGCCTTGGTGAGCCGGAGGTTAGCTGTCCGAGGAATCGAAGAAAGAAAAAAAAAAACGTCCCCGAAGGGAAGGATGAAACGGAATTATGTATGTTTATTGTCCCGGTGACAGCCCGAAATGGACTCAATCAAATTAAATATTAACCGTCTTCAATTTGTCGCTTCCGTCTGCTTATGCACACCCTCCGGCCGATATATCTATCCCGGTCCGATCCGGTCCGGTCCCTGGACTGGATTTGGGTAGGTAGGTGGTTTTTATTCTCGACCCGGTCGACAGTCCGTTGCGTTAGCGTGTCCCGTTTTTCCTGACCGTTACACACATGCCGGAGCCGGAAGTGTATGTGTGCCGAGCGGATTGGCAGTTGAGTGTTTTGTTGTTGCATTTTATTACATTCAAATATTGCCATTCCTCGGGACACAAATTGAATCCACACGTTAGGAGGGTTTTAGCAAAAAGCGGGGAGAAAGGACGGCGATGCGGCATGATAAATATTTTATTCATCTCCCGGCCAATGCCAACGGTGGAAGTTATTAGTTTTTCCCCGTAGTGGAAAAATGAAACGAAAAATAAAACGCTATAGTTTGTGTAGGTGCCACACGCAATATACCGCCTAAAGGTAGGCAACGCAACATGCATTTGCGGCACAGTTAGCGCTTGTGCCTGAATGTAGCGATCGGATCGGATTGTCTAATGTCGTAACAGGAAGGATGTAGCTGCGAACAACCATAAATGGGGGTATGTGTGCGCGCAATGGGCGATACACTTAAAGCGGAAGGTGACATTATTATTAGCAATGCAAATTAGTTTTCCTCGCGATTAATACGCTTGATGCGGTAGCACGCTTGCTTGGATGCGCTCTTTGCCTCTAATTACCGGCGGTTTTCTCTTTGCTCGTTCCAAGGAAACTGTAACCCTTCGAGGGTCTTTCACACACCCGCACACAAACGAAAATTCTTTCGATTCGGGTGTTTCAGATACTTCAGAGTGTACCGAAATGAAATAGCTCACCCATAGAGATGGAGAAGATTTTTTTAAAATCCCAAATAAACGCTAGGAAAAATCCTCCTTGATAGGCGTGAAGCATCAAGCTGAAGGGTTTAAGGGCGTACAGAGCGCAACACCGCAGCAAGAAACGCATTATCATAATTTTATAATTGGAAGTCAGTGGTGGAGAAAAACTTTCCTTTCGGGTACTCGCGCCTGCTGGGCCCTTATTTTTCCCTCGCGAATTTTCCCATCCACCTTCCACCGCGCATGATGATGATTTCATGCCGCTTAATAAAAAAAACCCTTTCACCCTTTGCTTCTGCTTTTTTTTTCTCCACATCTTTCTGATCGACCCGGCCCAACGGGCGATAAATCAAGATTACGCAACCGAGAAAACAAGGCACGGGGGCGGCCGGCAAGGGGCGGAGGGAGCGGCAAACGGTATTTTAATTCAAACCATCTTCGACAGTGCCCACAAACCGGGGAACGAAGGGTTTTCCTTTACCTGTATCATCTCCCGTTCGGCGGTAACGTATGAATATAAATCGCTTCTGCCTCTAACGGCCGGAGGGAAAAACTATTCATTCACATTTCAAGGTGCGATTAATTTTCCTAAAGGAATTATATACACACACACGCACACACACGCACGCCGAGCGTGGAAAATCCGCAGCCGTTTTGTTTCTGTTGGTGAAAAATGGTCAATAGAAAATGATTAGTACCGGTATGAATGTTGCGGAGTGGTTGTTTTCATTTATCGTTCAAGAGTAAACGAGAACCAGGTATGGAAATAAACAACAACAAAAAAACCACGAAAACGAATCCCTCTCCCCAAATACCTTTCTATTACGAAGCGGTAAAAAAAAGCCACGACCCTGGGTGGAAGAGTCGAGGAAAAAGGAAATAAACGATATTACGGTTCGGTAAAATAGGAAATTAGTGTGCTGCTGCTGCTGCTGCTGCTGCTGGTGTGCCAGCGTTTCCCAACCCAAGCCTAACCGTAACGGTTAGCATTTTTGCACACACCCACCTCCCAGGGGTGATGCACCGTGCCAACAAGGAAAGCGAAAAGGGGCCAACAGCAACGAAAACGGTGCCATCAATGATGAAGTGTCGATATGGGAAAAATCGCGAAAGGAAATTATGGTCCTCCGGTTGCTGGGCTTCTTTGCGTTAATGTTTTCCAGATAAGAAGAGAGAGAGAGTGAGCAAAAAAACACATCTCCCACCGGCGACTAATGTTGCCCTTTTGCTGTTTGCTTCCCAACGCGCAGCCAGTGTGTACACAGGTTGGTGTCCCGTGCTCCAGATTCTTTCTTTATTTTTTATTACGTTCATTTTGAACGATCGTTTTTTTCTTGTGCATTTTCTTTACACCATTAGCGTTTACACCGCAAGATAACTGATAGAAAAATAAACAACCCCAACCTTTTTTTTCCCCATTTAGCAAACAAACCGACTGTGTGTGTGTGTTTCATTTTTTTTTCGGTAAACAACCACTTTTACCCGTGTCTGGTTTCTGTCAAATGTGCGAAGGGTACGCGAACGCTGATGACTCTCGGCCCCATTTAGCTAGTGCTTCGCATTTTTCTTTTCATGTGATTTTATCCAAAAGAAGAGTGAGGAAAAAAAACGATGAAAATTGATGGAGCCGCATCCGCTCCCGCGTCGGGACGAACCAACTTGGAAAACATTTTAATCCAGACCCCCTACCAAGGGCAACCCACTGTGGGTGTTTGGGTGGGTGCACGTTAACGCGAGTGTTACGTTACATTCCTCTCGATCGCTGATTATTTATTGATTATCACATTAGCATATTTTTACACCAGAAAACTCCCTTGCCTTTGGAAGACTCTCACCCGTCCAGCTAAAGCCGTTAACTATCCCTCTCGACTATCGCGTTTAAACGCGCCCGAAGCTGAGCTGCAAAATGTTCATCCCATTTTTACTGCTTTTTTCCAGCATCATTATTTTGAAATTCAATCGATTAAATCATTATCTAAACGGGAAGGCCGTTTCCACCCTCCCCCTCCCCCTCCCCCTCCTCCTCCTCCTCCTCCTCCTTCTCCTCCTTCTCCTCCTCCACCTAACCGTTCGCCTTCCTTTTTCAACATGCGTATCAAATGTGGGTGGTTTCGATTTTTAGAAGGAACGTTAACGAAAGATTAAAGGACACACACTCCCACACACTGTTTCCTGGAACTTCGCGAGAAGGAAGCCGGTGGGAATGGGAGCAAACGGAAGGAGCGTTTAAAAATAGGCAAGTCGAAAAGGTGCCGGCGTGTTCAGGTGCAGTTCGAGTGCAACCTAAAACCCTTTTTGCCGCATGTGGCGCGCTTACGCAGCACAACCGTGAGCCTTCCAGTTGAGATGGAGGCAAACAAGCGCCCAGATGGCAGAGCCGCTTGCCAAGGGTTAAACAAGCTGTAAAGCAGCTTGTCATGTTGTGAGGAAGGGTTTATTTTGCAAACGAACGTTTTTTTCGAAAAACGCCGGGAGCTATGCAAAAGCAATAGCAAAGCAAAAGCAAAGCAAAAGAATGATTTACATGTTATCATCTTACAAATATTGTACGGTTTCAAGGAATTACGGAAAAGTTAAAGTAATATCTTACGTCATACTAAACGATTTACTAGATATTGAGATGGCCTAAAGTTATGCAATTCGCAACACAAATGTACCATTTTTTAAGAAGCAAGTGAGCACACGCTTCGTCTTCCTTCAATAACAGACTGCCGATTGGGTAGCTATCTGGGAATCTCCCGCTTGTACAAACACGTTACCGTTTTGCTTCCATTCCAGTTTTTCTCCCATCCTAAGCCTTCGTTACCCTCTGCGCGACACAAATGGGTTGAATGAAATTTATCTGCATGAAATCCTGCATCCACTTTGCATGCGGGAAGCAGAAGAAGGAGGTGGGAGGCATGTTTTCACTCCATTTAATTTCCAACATCTCAACTTCTAGCCTAGATGCCAGTGTCAGCCTTCAACGGCATCGCCTTTCGTCATCGTTAGGCAACGTTGGGCAACTTCAAGCTCATTACGGTCCGGAAAGGGGTTTCGTGTTGGTGTGTGTGTGTGTCTCCTGCCACACGCAGCACCCAGGATATGGGCCCACACGTGTTTCAGCAAAACCCATCGCATCGGGAGAGCCTTTCGGTGCCGAAACACGGATGGCTAAGTAAGTTAAGCCTTTCGCTTTGATATTATTGAATTATGTACATGCGAGTGATCACACTATGTGTAGGAACGCGCCGGCGTGTGCTTGTGTATGTGTGTGTGTGTGTGTGTGTATGTGTTGGCCTTCTTCTACTTCTTGTCTGGTTTTGTGTGTCATGAGCCGTGCACGATCGTTATCCTTTGCGACGTAAATGTACTGCGTCAAACTAGCGGCAGAAGGCGCAAAGTCCCGACCAGAGACCGACCGGTAAGCTACCGAGAGAGAAAAGCGAACAATGGGTGACAGGTAGGGAAGGTGCGAAGGGTCGAATCAGCAAGGACAATTGCGTAAGGACGTCTAGTACGGTGCAACACCGTTGCACCGTGCAAGGAACGACCCTGGACCGGCATGTGACCGACGCATCTCGAATGCACCGATGCACTTGGCTGCCAACGAATACGAATCCCGAAGCTTCCCGGTACATTGTACCAATGACCGGTATGTTTTGTCTTTGTGCATATTGCAGGGGTGGAGTCACGTGTCTGCGTGTATCGTCCGAGTGAAGTGAAAATGAAAGCTTCACGCTCGATTAGCGCTCAATGGAGTGCTCTGTGTTTAGCTTAACTAGTTGATTTGCACCGCTGCAGTATGCACTGGAAGTCGATGTATAATTTAATAAATCAACGAACGCGGTGCAGGTGGATGAAGAGGGCTAATTTTCTTTACCGGTTAGTGCATCCTCACCGCACAGGGAATATAGCAGAAGAAGATCAAAAGCAGCCATGGATAAGCCATACATGTGGTCGTTACGGTTGACAGGTGGCGTTACGGTTGCGTTACACCAAGCGTTACGGACGCTCATTTTGACAGCGCGGTTGAAATGGTTTGAAATTAGCGCCCTTTTCCCTCACAATGAATCAACAAGCAACCGTTCGGTTTACGTGGAGCTGCTTCACGTTCATACACGCTAAAAGGAGTAAAACAGCGTGCACAAAATCACGATGCAACGTTTTTTTTTTTTTTTTGGTTTTGAATACGTTCTGTGGTGAAAGGAAGTGTTTTTGTTTTTTGTTTATTCAATCCTGCAATTGCAATTCAATGCAGCGCTGTATGTTTTTGTGTGGAAACGGTTCTCCTGTCCCACTCGCGAACTCTCTTTCGCTCCCTTTGTCACCGGTTTTTTGTTGTTGTTGTTGCACCATTTAAGCTAGACGTTTCCAACCCATTTCCACCGTTTAACATTATCGCGCGAAGGAAGGGAGGAAGTTTTCGAGAGTTTGTACGATTGAAATCAAACAATCGTCGACGGTTGTCTCGATTGTGTTTGCTTGCTTCCTTCTCCCACCATAGCTGCTGCTTTGTGTGCGCGTTTGTTCGAATGTTCTGTGTGTTTGTACGTGGTTGTTGTTTTTTTTTTCAATATTCCACCAAACAGTAAGGTTTCTATTCATTCTTTTCCGCAGAAATTTACAGTTTTTCTTCCGGCTAGCCGGAACTCGTAAAAAGCTGGCGGAAAATCGTTACTTCCACTGTGCTGGAATGAACAATGTACAAAAAAAAACGAGCTAACCACAAAAGCAGCACTTGCAATCTCCAACAACACTCAAGCGTAACGGAAAGGATTGCGCTGTGGCACGATGGAATGTGTGCCGCTCACGGCAAAGCAGCAAAGCAAACCGGAGCTACTTCAGAAAACTTTCAGCCTTGCACTGCTACTCGCAGCAGAAACCGCAAGCAAAGTTTGGCTTGTTTGCCAAACATTTTTGTTTGCACCGCATTGCCTGCCGACTGCAAAACGGGAACGTTATGTGAAGAGTGCTGCATAACTTTAGGCGCGGTTTCAAAGCCAACAGTTTTGTGTTTTGTTTGTTGAGCAGAGAACAATAAAAAAAATGCAGTATGCGGAACAATTGTGCAAAAACCCCGATGAAAGTTAATCGAAATCGTTTCCAATTGAACACAATGCCCTTTAGCGATATTTGCATGGAAAATATAAAAAAGGCTAGTAACCGCAAATAAAGATTGATGTAGTTTTAAGGAAATTATTATTAAGTAATTAATTTACAGGTCCTATTCATTTGCATTAAAATTGCTTGCTGTTACCTCATTATCATTACCAACTATAATCAAAACCATTACAGTACCACCGAGAGGAGATTCGTTTTTTTTTTGTACACTCTTTGTTTTTAAGCCACCCAAGAAGTTAAAAATATCATTTTTTCTCACCATTTTCTTCGAGGACAACGACATTTAGTGCACGATCAGGGGTTCATTTTTCGCGTCGAATATTTAAATTAATGACCATTTACCCCTTTTCCGAACCGAAAACGGGTCAGTCTTTCCGAGGGACAATGAATTAGAAAAAGTTATCAAAAAAAATCCCCTTTCAAGAAAGGAGCGCATTGTACCTGTGCCTGTTCGGGGTGAAAAATTATGTTAGAAACGCAAGATTACCCCGGAGAGAAATTATGAAAAATGATGAGTCTTGGAAAAGAATGGCAGCTTTTTTTTATTGCACTCTGGTTAGTTGCCCTTGCGAAATCGAGTGAACATTTTCATTAGGCATAAAATGAAAAGAAATAGTTTATCAGCAAAAACTAACTGGTAACATAGATATCTTACAAACGCCCAAAGTTATGCAACCAGCGTATACCAAATGTATTATTGCGATGTATCATGGCTTAAGTTAGTCAACTAACTCTGCTAGACATCTTTTAATCTGCTGTTATGTGAAGCTACTGTCTGCATCGGACAGATATTTCCCATAAAAAATATCAGGTAAAATTTATTCAGTTTTCTTAAAAGATGAAAGATGTGTTTTACATCTAAAGTGAGAAAACAGATCATTCAAATAAAAAAAGTCTTTTTATAGAGTATTCAATGTTGCATTTTCATTCTCTTTAGGAAAAAAGGCTACTCTACAATCAGAAGAGGCAAACTATGTGTTTTTTTAGTAGAGCTTTGATACGCCATGTCTCCATAACGAATGCAGAGTTGTTCTGTAATATTTTTTTTTCAATTTTGAATCTAAATATTTTAAAAATGGCTTCTGCCTCGAAACACGGCGGATAAGCGAAGCGCTAACTAGCCAGAGGGCGTTACGGACCTCATTTGTGGCGCTCGTATTTATCCGATGTTGAAGCTTCACACGAACGAGCTAGCCAAACGGTGACATCGTCCATTTTTCTACTCACCTTTGCGCTAGCCGTTGGTGCACACTCTAATCTTTTCCACCAAGCCTTTTATTTCAAGACCTTCTACCACGAACCCGAGACACCGAGGCTCCTCCTTTCGCGAGCTTAACATAGCCACGTTGTGTGTGTTTATGTATGTGTGTATGCATGTTGTTTCGTTGCTTTTTTTTTTGGTTTGTTTTGCTTTCCCACCGGGAGGCACTGCCGGATCGTCTTGGGCGAGCGCGTTTGGCGACCACTTTTTTCCGCCCTTTTCCGGACGACATTCTGGGTGGCGTGGTGGGAAGAGAAGATGGGTTTGGTGTGTGCCTTCTCTTGCTGCCGGACCGGTATGCAGTGATGCTGTTTCATGCGGTGAAAGAGCAAACAGCATTACGCTGGAAGAATTGCCCGGCGCGACCCAATGGTGGAGACGCCTGGTCACAGTTGCACCGTTGCCCGTGTGGTGACGCGCACCGCGGACGGTGGGGTAATGTTTTGATTGCTGTGGAGCACTGTTTCTGACAGTTTGGCAGCCGGTTCGGCCGGGCACGCGGTACACTGTTGTGCTCTCGCTTACACACGCCAGAAGGTTGGAATTTTCCCCTATCTGAAAGGGGGCCAGAGGGTGTGCAGGACCGGGACGATGGGTGGCTACCTAGTAAAAGTGGAAAACACGTGCGATTGCGCAGGGAAAATTCCAAAAACCGGGCAGAGAATACGACGACACGACACGGCACGTCTCGGATACCTTCGCTCGGCTGGCAATGTTTTGACATTTGCTGGATTTGCCTTGTTGGTAAAGTGGCGCAAGAAGAGGAGCATGGGTGGGAAGGAGCTAGAAGGGGAAGGCGAAGAAAGAAATGTGAACCAGTGACATTTGAAAAACGATTTCCACTTGAAGCTATTTAAGTTAAACGGAGCTGTTGGACCCGTTGCCATTCAGTTGGTCCTTCAAAACGGATTCACCTTCGCGTCATGCCACGCTCCCGCCTGCTTTGCTGTTTGTACGTGCGTTTCTAATAGTGGACTCAACTGCAGAACGGTTGGTTGCTTGTTGATTGTTATTGTTTTTGTTTTGTTTGGTTTGTTTCGGATTTTCATTGCTGAAAAGGTGAGCTAGCGTGCATTGCAATGGAGTGAAGTGAAGCATAAATGTCAAAATTAATGACGCTCAGCCGACTGCGGCAGACCTTTTCCCCGCACAGCAAGACAATCGGCATCAGAGCATTACCCCATCCATCTGCTGCATTGCATATGGCATTGCTTCGAGCTTACAATGTGTCCAAAGTGTTCGAAGACGATGCCGATGCAACAGACAGCAGCGTGCAACATACCACAAAAACCAATCAACACAGACATCAACCGCAGTCAGGCGCATGCTAACAGGGCAACGCTAAAGGTTGCAGCAGTTGCACCGGCGAGAGTGTCAAGATCAAACGCCACCGGTGCAGTCTGGAGGATTCCCAGCCGGACGAGGGAAATGCTTCCGGAGAGCAAAGACGCTTAACATACCTCAGGGAGATTTCACATCGGAATGTAGAAACTGGTCTTAGGCACTTCGGTGCTGGTACGTTCAGCTACCGTGTTAGCGTGCTGCCCGCTCGCCATTTAGCGCAAATTACATAGCGGATGCATTCCGGCGCAGCCGACCCATTTCACTGCAACCATGATTAACCCCGGTATGCAAACATGCCATTCGAGCATGCTAAATGCTACGAAGGGTGCACTTAAATTGTTGCCCACTTGAATAAGAAACAGTGTAATGTATTTTTTTGTTTGTTACTGACAACGTTTGAGTGCCAGACCCGGTGGTGTATTTGGCAAAGGCGCTAGTTCCAGCACAACCGGACCGATCCAAAATAGCATTCCGACCGTCCGCGCGTAGAAGTGACTGACTATCCGGACATGTTGTAAAAAACTAGTCTAACATGGCCAGGTCGTTCTACATAAAAAAACGTTTAAGAATGTTCTTAAACTTAATAGAAGAGAAAGCTACAACAGACGAAATAATGTTAATGGAGGAGTACGTCGTACTCGCATGTGCAGGTCGCCAATCCGTTTCCATGCAATTCAATCTAGGGCTGCAGTCCTCCATCCACGACTGCTTCCGATCTCCAACAGGTTCGACTCCACCTGATCCAGCCAACGAGCTCGCTGTGCTTTTCTACGTCTTGTCCCGAACGCGTCGCTGGCGAGCACCTTCCTGGTGGTACATGACCCCTTACACCGTCAAAGATGGTCCTTAGTTCCAGCCATACATTGGCGTCATCCGCCAGCATAGTCAAAGACTCATAACCGTAGAGGACTACCGGAGTCCGTAGTAGGTACGATCTCCCTGAAAACAATATGCTTTCGGATATCGCTACTTATGTTATTATCCGAAGTTACTGTCGTACCAAGGTAGCAGAACTCCTCAACCACCTCAAGGTCGTCGCCGTCAACTAATATCCTGATTACCTCAGACAATGGTACTTTGTCTGCGTCGCATTGATCCTCAATTTCATTACTTACATTGTGTTTCAGTCGGGTCTACTCTTCGCACACCGCCGCCTATATTCGTCCGATAATGTCGATGTTATCTTCAAAGCCAAGGAATTGAAGATATCGGATGAATATCGCTCTCCGAATGTCGAAGTCCGAGCTCCGCTTGGCACTTTCCAGAATGACGTTAAACAGTAAATAACAGAGTCCGTCCCTCTGCCTCAGACCCAGGTGAAATTCAAACAATCCCGACGACATGTTCGACACTCTCACCTTGCACTGCATCACGTCCATAGTGGCCCTGCTTCCCAGGGAATCCACACTGCTGCATGATGTTCCATAGTTCTAGTAGGTCCGAGTTATGGTGTCGCAGGTCACCTTGAAGTCTATGGTGCGTATGGTTCTGGTGGTCACGGCATTTCTAGAGGATCTACCGTAGACTAATGATTTGAACATTCCTGTAGAACTTGCGTGTTTCCCCCGACTGAGATAACTGCCGCATCAGCTGCTCGTTCGTCTCTTCAAAGTGCTTCTTGTCCTGGAAGAATCGAGAGACTGTTGTCTTTACAGTCGTTTGTAGGAAATGTCTTGATATCCTTTCGTTGCAGTACTATTGGGGGCGGCTAATATTATTGAAAGGCCGTCGGAGCTACCCATCCTTATTTTTCCAAGTCCCGTAGAATGCAAGGACATAAACGGCTACTAGTTACCCCTAACATTGAGAACAGACCCCACTGCGCTAAAAGTTACCATATCTTTCCAAGGAGTTTGGATTCCCAGTATACTCTCAGATATTTCGAGAAATTTGTTGCCGTTATATACGCCGTGGGTCGTACTTATTTGGAATAGCGTTTATAGATCCTATATTTGCCTTGAGAGACGTCCGATGCATACCCATACCTGTGTGGTATTGCTACATACACTGACAATAGAACAATGAAATAATTATGTAACCCTATAAAATTGGAATAACAACAAACTAAAACGGCTCCAAATTCTTATTAATCTACATTGTATCTGAAGTTGCATAACTGTAGGCGTATGCTCATACTTTTTATGAAATGTCCGTTTAAACTAATTTATAGAATCTCTTTGACAACGAATTCACCAGATGCTAGTAAAAGTAAACTGTTTCAATTATGAAGAAAAAACACATAACTCATCACTCTATTATTAACAATTTGATTCATTCACATTCGAGTCGATATTTAAACATTTCAACCGGTAGGAGCAAAGTGGCGAAAATGTTCAAACAACAACATTGTGATTATTCAAAGACAGATGGCTGAAAATTGCTTCATCGATAAGGTTTAAAGTGTGTTGCAAGTCGATGAGGAATGAGGAAGCGTCAAAAAACGTAACGGAGAACCCATTCGCTGTCCCGTACCTTAAACGTGTACAGCCATGCCACGAGTCGTGTCGATCGCAAAGCCCGCTTGATTTACGATTATAACGACAAGCCAACAAGCGAGTAAACAAACAAACTCCGGGCTCAAACAAAACATGACCTCCCAAACGAAACCGTGTCGTTGGATGGTTAAAACGAGACCGGAGGGTACTGCAACAACCATGACCCGTCAATATTTCGGTGTATTTTTGCCGATCAACCCTGCTGCTACACTTGGTCATTCAATCCATCGTTTCCCGATCGTACAGCACGGGACACCGCACCGTCTGGGAACGGTCACAAATCGAGCACGACACTGTTTACACACCGAGCGCTTCAGTTTGCTTTTTTCCGTGATTGTTCTTTTCGTTTTGTGCAGCACCGTAGCGTGAAACGGATTTGCCGGGGTGCTTTCAGGACGTAGCGAAACCATCTGCATGTAATGCTTCTTTTGCCAGCTATCGTCGGCATGTCCGGTTAGGCTTAATAGTGAGATGAACAAAAAAATGCAAACCATTCTGCTTATTCTTCCGTGTGTCCATCTGCCAGACTGTTGCGCTTGTTCGCGGTAGTATCTGGTGGACACATTTGCTGGAATGCGACAAACAAACGGATGAAATGATCTGTTGTTTGATGGACGGCTTTTCTCTCAGTAGCAAACCCTGCGGTACCCGTACGCAAAAGCGGCAACATTAACTGGTTTAATAAAAAAAACATCTTAATAAGAGATGTTTGCTATCTGGATTGCATAACTTTAGGCGTTTATTTTTTTTTGGTTGTCGATGCATTTTACACCGTGTTGCTTGCAAAAACAGTGATTTTATTTTGCTACTTTAAACATCGTGTTGTCCTTTTTGCAGCGATTGGGAGCGATTATTTGTATTCCTATGTTACTGTGGCATGTCGGAGGAAAGAATTTATTATCCTTGATCCGCTACAGGACGGGTCAAATGGGAACAGCTTGCTACGACAACAACAACAACAACAAAAGCGCACACATACAGTGATCAGTGTAAATTGGGAAGCGTACACATAATTGGCGTGAGGTACACGCAGACACCTTTACCGTGTCTGTCACATATATCCTTTGTCCCTGTTGTGATGTATCCTTGCGAAGGATATGGGAAGACATTCGGACACAGTATCACTCACTGGCAACAGTCGTTTTTCACCGGATTTGTGACCGAGCCCGAAAGGATGCTGGGATAAAATAAACAGAGCGTGGCAGCCTCCCGTTTCATCCCAACAACCCCAACCCGTTTGACTGCCTCTCGGCAGCAGGAGCAAACAACAAATCAACACGGACCGAAAACCGGGCGCAACGTAATGGGACAACAGTACGTGGAAGTCCTTCAAGCTCGGTCAACTAATGCGTCCCTAGACGAAGCGTTATTAGTATTTGTGTTTCTCGCCCATTCCAGCCTAGCCTAGCTTCGCTCGCCATGGAGTACGCCTGGGACAGGAGTCAATAGCATTGCACCAGCACCAGTGCAGATCTCTGGATGCGCAATCCGGTCAACGGTTAATTCTCGTGCTACAAGGCACACACACGAATAGGTTGCAGAAGAAGGGGAAAAGAAAACAAGGATGATGCTACCGACGGCGCTGGCGTTGATGGAAGGCCGGACAAATTTCGTGCACTGTCTCGCATGTAAATGACCCAGCCACCGGGCCAATAGTGAGGGCGGGAGTTAAGCTGACCGTTTGGTATCATTTGTCCCCATTTTGGTTGTGTGGTGCTTCGGGCGATAGTGGTTTCACTCACCGGGGAAAAAAAAAAACCCTTAACCATCCCTTAACCGGACGGGATGAGCAGGCCGGAAGGAGGAGACGGGGAAAGTGGCACGGAAGGATATGAACGTGTCACCATATGGTGTAACAGAGTTTTAAGTATTAAGTGATGATTTATTTCCCATTTTCCCTCACCGCGCCCCACCCTTTCCGGGTGTGTTACGCCCCTATTAGCCTTTTGTCGCTCTTTCTCCCCTGTTGCTTACCGTGAGCTCCTCGGGATGTGACTCGACCGGCGTGACTTGCACCGGTTCGGTCTGGTTGAGAAGCTTTCGCACCGGTTTGTGTTTCGAGCCGGATCGCCAAAAAGGTTCGCCACTTCCAGCCCGGAACCGGAAATCAATGCACAAAGCGCAACCCCATTTACGCACACATCCCTCGCCAGTGAGGAACATACGTCCGGAACGGATCGGTAATTAGTTTCAACACGGTTCTCAAACGCCTGCGTGCAGCATATTTTGTCAGAAATGCATCCTTTCATGCTGTCCTTCAACTGTCACACACCCACACACACATGCACGCATACACCATTTGGTAGAAATGAGAAGGGGAGGGGGGAAGAGGTTGAAGAAGGCCAGGATGTGTGGACGAACGGCACGAAAGCGAACTCCAAGAAGGAAGCGCATGCATTCGACACCAATTTATTGTCAACATGTTGCTCATTAATCATATTAAAATTAGTGTTTTCAGCCCGTCAACCTGTAACCCACGCTGCCGCCCCATTCCATCCGAACCACCACCACCCCCCATCGCACGTGGGCACTCTGGTGCATCATCATAAACTCCTGGAAGTAGGGTTTCGGTGAACGGCCGTCAGATGGAATTTACGTCCATACGATCCATTTTGCGCGACCATTTTCCCCGCTAGCCAACCCTTTCAACATCGGTCGCGCACCCCTACACGTTATGGCAGGTTATGGAATGTGCGCGTGTAAACGTGTGGCTGTGCTGGTGCTGGTGCGCTGTGTGAACGTTATTATCCACGCGGAAAAGCCGCTTTCCACGCACGCACTTTTCCACCGTTTTCCTTCACTCGCTCACTCTCTCACTCTCTCACTCTCTTTCTCTCTTTAACGCTGTTTCTCTTTCGCTCACTTCATTGCTACCGCTACGGCGAGTGTGTGTGTGTTGGTACCCGGTAGAAAATAAAGCGCAATTAAAACCATAAGCGACACCGATTTATTATCATTCTCACCGCGTTCAGGCTTTAGGCCAGATTCAAACCTCGCCTGAATCGCACACCCTCCCCACGCCCCTCCCGTTTCCACACGCACCCAGTCTAGTTGGTGGGGCTGGATCAAAAATGAAGGGAAAAAGAAACGAAGCAAATGCTGCATTTTGCCACAATGCAGCAAACGAGCAAATGGAGTGAAAATGCAACGGCAATGCAAATGCGGATTGGGCAAAGCAAAAAACAACGGCCAACAGACACCGTACGCGGACATGGCAAACACAAACGCGAAGTTAAACGTGTTTGGAAGGATAGTACAGCAATAATGTGTTGGACGCTTCATCATCATCAACATCATCGTCAGATTTTTGCTTATGAAACGATGGAACTTTTTTTTCTTCAGTTGGTTTTTGGGCACATTATTTAAATGAACCTTCGTGCGAATTTTCGGTTTGCTTTCCCTTGCTTCCTGTTTCTTCCGTGGTAACAGGAATGCATATTTTCGCACCTTTTCAGTCATAATACGCAAAACAAGAAACACGATACTGCAACAGCGGTACACAATTGCATAATACGATGGTGTCTGTGGTGCTCCTTACATAAATGGCTGCTAAAATCCATGTTCCTATTTCATGCTTTAACTTTGTTTTATTTTTCTTAAAGAGAGTAAGGAATAGGAGCACCACTTCACAGGTTACTTATTTTAGGAAACTACAACAATTGAATTGCATACTTATTAGACACAGCTCTAATCATGCGAATGAAAATAGGAAAAATGAGAGTAACACAGTGCGATGGATTCGTTAAGCCGGATGTGAAACTAATAGCTGTTTTGCTTTTTAAGTCAATACCAGAAATCTCATAGTAAATTGTCATGCTAGTGACATGCACTAACATGTTTACAAACATCTTTTTGACAGCTTCTGCGTTTGACAGTTGGAGGTAATGATGTTATGTCATTGTTTATTCGTTTTGAGCCGGTGTATTCGTTTAGACGCAGTTGCTAATTGTTACTATTGCTGATGGAATTAATAATATCTTTGTAAAGCTAGTGCTGTGCATTCATGTGTATTCAAGTGAGTCTGTTCTTTTTTTTTTCTTTGTGATTTTTTTAAGTATATATCATTGATTGTGAGTTTTCTAGACGAGCAAAATGATTGAATATGGTCGAAATAATAGCAATGTAAGCTTTTAATAAGCAATGTTGGTAGCAAATTGACCCTGATATTATTAAACACCTTATAGCTTCCATGTCAACAAGAAATTTTTGAAATCATTAAGAACAAAGGAGGTCCAAGTACTACCAAGTACGAATAAATCAGCATATCATGAAATGTGTATCATGAGATATGGCTAAAAAAATGCAACACCCCTTATTCGTTGTTCGTAATTTAAACTTGCGAAAGTGCACTATTGCTGGTAGATTTTTTTTTGGCATGAGTTTGAAAAGATAAAACACGTATAGTTAGGTTAAAGTGAATATGATTTTATTTCACTGAGAAACCCACCTCGGCAAAACGAATGCATCACACTGTATCGGCTGCATAATGATCACATGTCGGGCTCAGTGTGTGCTCAGGGGGAAAAAAAGGTTTTTATCTCTGTTCTACGCAGAAAAGCACAAGTGAGAAATTTCAAAAATTTCCTCCATAAATCATAGTTCCACTGGCAAAAGCTGGATGTTATGATGTTCCAACTCTTTTCCCCATTCGGTGCTGTCTATTGCTGTTTTATTTTTGTACTACTGCTTCACTCACTCACTCAACCATTAATGGCAACAGTATTGTGACTTCCGGTGAGCGGAATGATTTAGCGTGCACGTAACATTTGTTTGTAATTTCCTTTCGCAACATTTCCTTTTCGCCCTTCCTTGTAGGGCACCCGGGGAGGTCGAGGGGGGGGGGGGTAGGGGGGCGGTTGGCAAAGGGTTATCAAAAAAAAAAAGACACTAACGGAACGGCACGAAAGTGCCAGTTTCCGCCCAATCTAAAGTGTTGGAGTTTTCCATTCCAATGTTTTGGCATGTTTTGCATGATAGGCTATGGAACGTGAAAGTTGTAACCAATGTAAGATGGCGTAGCGGTATTAGATGAAAGGGTCAACGAGAGCTCTCATGCGTGTGTGTGTGTGTCTGTTTTTGTGGCAGAAAACATTGCTGCTCTTATCGGGCGAGGCAGTTACACAAAATCACTCGTCCGAAGTGTTAACGTCAAGCAAAAACAATTCCCGCACCCTTTCGTTTTACAGCGTGCTACAGGGTTGAGAAGGAGGACACAAGATCGTTAGTGGTGGTGATTTCTTCCCGCAACAAGGATCAACTCGCTCCAGCTGAGACGCTTCTCGCTGGTCTGGCGAAATTATTACATACATCATGGACCGGTTTGTTTGGATTTGCTGGGTGGGGGTAGCAGAAGCAGCAAACAAACACTTGGGAATGGGTAACAAAAGAAAGCAAGGTTTCCGAGCTGACAAAAAGCCGGAAAAGGATTATCAAAAGGCATAAAATGTAGCGCTCCACTCGCTCCGGCTCCCGGAGGCCGAAGAACTTCAGATTTTCCCTTTAATTAAGTTATACTTACCGATCTGGTCCGTTGGACGTTGGCAGCCGGGGAATCGGTGATAACACACAGTTGACGGCACCGTTTTCGGTTCGCTCGAATCCTTATAAAACACATACTTAAAAACTACTTTTCATCCCTTTTACCGTTTCCGGCACCCGAAACAAAGTTCTGATGGGGAAAGAGGGCGGGGTGGGGAAGGAGGGCCGAGGGTAGGATGGTAAAGGGGTGGCTAAGGACTTGTCTCACGGCTCGGCTCGGTATAATAATGATAATATATGAGGTTAAAGAACGGGTAGTTTGTTTAAACACAAATTACCCTTCGGAGCGTTCGGACGCGCTGGGTGTTAGTGCCGGCAAAATAGGGTCGGAATTGTTTTAAAAGTGTGGGGTGCCGGGGTGGTAGTTCGGTCATTTGTTTCCGTCTCGTTCCGCGCACCGTCTGCTCCGCCCGTTGAATCGACCCGTTTTCGTGGCCAGTTTGGGTAAAGGGAAAGGGTTCCGCAAAACCCGAAAAACAGAAAGTAGCCGAAGATAGCGCTCACGCTGCCCGATGCTACCGTGTCCGAGTGCGTCTCCTTTCACTAGCGAAAGGGTGAACGAAGAGGTGGGATGGGGGGAGGGGGTGGAGAGGGGGAGCGAATGAAAGAAAGTGGGGGAAGGCGGGTTGCGCCCATGCGCAGGCCATAAAGATTAAGATAAATTACTTTAACAAACTAATTATTAAGCTGTTATCAGAATTATATTATTCCACTCCGGGCACACTGCAAAACTGCACACGAGTTGTTTAGCGCGATAGCGCATGGGCCATCGGTGGTCCCACGATGTGATGTGAAAGGATGCAAATTCGTTGCTCAGTGAAGCGACCTTGTTAAAAACTTAGAGCGAAAAATAGTAGCACAAAGGTTTTTGCATGAACTTCGACGATTTCGAGCATGAACTTCGAGATTGTTTCAGACACAAACATGACTATGCTAATTGGTCAATAGGAAATCGGAGAAGCGTATCTGTTGTATCGTGAGAAACGGTCTAATCAATGCGAGAATTTGCTATTCACTCACAGGAAAGTGCGTAATTTTCTAATCAAAGCCCCCAAATTTATGCACTCTGCACTACATTACAATACAATTTAAAATGACATTTACTTATTTGTACCTTCTACTTTTAAGATGTCTTTACATATCGCGGAAAAAAAGATTTAGTGATGAATGTTGACCGCTTAAATATCCAATAATGGTCGTTACACCCCTAGCGATGATCGTCACAGAAAGCGGGTGGGTTTTTGAAATGTTATGCAGTGCTTTTACTTTGCTTTGCTGTGCAACGAATCGCATGTAAAGGAATAAGGAATTTTCTCTGCAGGGTTAGGAACGGAACAAAAAAGGAGAACTTTAGGCTGAAGTAGGGCGAGCAAACGGTTTGGTTTTGTACACGAGTGCGCGTTCAAAGTGATTGAAGTGTAAAGCAGATAACGAGCCGATTATCGCTTGTGAATTGCATGTACGGCTTATAAGGACGGGTGTGATTGCTGGCAGGATAGAAGAGAGGCAATAATTTCTGCCCTTTTTTTTATTCCCCCATTTTTTTGTTACCTCACTTTGAGTTCCCCAATCATGTCAGCTCTCTGATGCTTTTTTTCTGTTGTTGTTTCACGTCGTCGTTCAACGTGATGTGTTTGTTTGTTAAGCTACTCGTCTCCGTATGTTGTAGCGTGCTTTTGAACATGTGTAGCCACGAACAAGGCAACCAGCATCAGCAAACTGCAGTCACCGTAACCGATTCGCTTCGGCTCGAGCCGCATTCGAATGGCTAAACGCCTGAAAGTATGCCACGCCATCCGTAAGGACGTGGAGGACCAGCTGGAACGAAGTGTTTACGCCCGATGGCACCGCTTCAAAAGCCTAGTCGCGTCCATTGCACGTTAATGCCTGGTGTGCCTGGTTAACCCTTGAGTGACCAGGGGTGGCGTGGGAGAGAAGTTTCACTGGTTAGATTAAATTAGGAAGTTGTGTCTTCCTTTCACAATAGCTTGTAATTAGCCAGATAATACAAGTATGGAAGGGTAATAAAATGATTTTTTTAGCTTTAACATTATTGTCATTCATTATGAAATGCATCCATCTAGGCGCTCATTTCTTTTGTTCCCTTGTAGGATGACACTGCTCCATCCAAAACCAAGCATACCCATGCCATTCCTACCCTTCACCGAAATTGGGTTATTGTCTCCATTAGGCAAAAGGAAAAAAAAAGATAAATAAATCGGAATCGTAATGTCCTTTACCCGCCGGTGCTAATCATAACTATTCGCCAACCCGAAACTGCCACCAGACAAATCCACGGCAGACATGCTTCTAATGGGAACAAATAATACATCCCCACACCCTAATTTCGGTCGTTCATCACCCAAACCCATCCTCTCATCGCATCCCACTACCGAAGGAGCAAAGGAAACACGAATGTCCATAAGTAAGTGCACCGTAAGCGAAGTAAATCAACACCGCCCCCATGCCCGTAGGTTGGATCGCTGGTGCCGTGACCAGGAAGAATTGTCGCCTTTCGGGGGCAGATTAGTGTCATTTTTTATCACCTTCGGTGTTTGCCACAAAAGGAAGATTAGGAGGATAAAGCGAAATAAATACAAAAAAATAAATCCCCAACCCCCGCTTCCACGGTGGGCAGGAAATCGATCTTAATTTTCGAACCTCACCTTCCGCTTCTGCCAATGCCTCCATCTGTCCATCTTTCACGTTTCCTTTCTCGGCGTGTGCCGGTGGCAAGGAAAATAATGTTTTGTCATCGTTTTCATTATGTGATTTTGTGAAACTCCAACGAAGAAGGTAAGGAGGGATGTAGAAATGGGAGGGACTGCCTGCAGGGCAAGATGGGAAAATGATCAACAGAATGATTTGTTTTCCCAGTTTGCTTTGCTGCCGTTTAGTAGTGAATAGGGTACAAAAAAAAGTAGAAGAATTGACTGCTCAATATGGTTACCAGCTGTGATGGAGGTAGCGAGGAATGGCATAGAAGAACAACTTGGAAGGAAAGCAGTAGAAGAATGGTCTGTCTTTGTTGAGCAACATGTTTGTTTGGTGAACGCTTAACCGGAAATGATGTTTTCGGCTAGTTGTCTGCACCAAACGGGTAGAAACCTGTGTTTTAGCAAAAATATTGAAGAATGTGCAATTGTACTTGCAAACACAAAAGCGCCTAAAGCTATGCAATTGTTATTACAAAGTGGTTTAAAAGTACAGGGTAATATTTCTATTGAAGCATATACAATCTATTGTAATATTAATAAGGAGCTACCGTTAAGTGTTAAAAGAATTATAAAATAATCAGCGCCCACAAGCAGCCCGTTTCGCTCATTATTGCAAAACCAGTAAAAGTCATGCAACAAAATCATGTAAAAGGACAGCTGCTGCTTGAAGGCAAATGTTCCCAGGTGATATTTCTTCTCCATTTCTTCTTCTCCTTGTTCAGCCGATTAGGTTCAGCACGATGGATTAGAAAGAAATTAGCCCACCCTGGGCAAGCGGTGTTGGGATGAATGTGTTTTCCCCTCCCTTCGATACATTTCTGTTTTCTACCGATATTCCGATATACCGAATCCCGGAAGAGAGCATTGGCAGTGTGTTGCGGCAAAAGCAAAAGAAAAACAAAATTAACTCAACTGTGTGTAGGTGTGTGTGTGTGTGGCTGTGGGTGTGCAGGTCGACGATTGCAATTAGCAATTAATCACACCGGTGGTTCACCATTTTTCTGAACACTTTTCATGCATAAGTATGTATGCGCGTGTGTGTGTGCTTTTCCAAAAACCACTTGAAGCGGAAGCTTGTTGGTTGCGTTTTCCCCAACAACAACGCCCCCCACCCCCTTCCCACCACAAAAAAAAATCGTTGCTATTGGCCAGGGTTGGGAAAAAGGATGTGTTCGAGTGTANGTAGGTGTGTGTATGGCTGTGGGTGTGCAGGTCGACGATTGCAATTAGCAATTAATCACACCGGTGGTTCACCATTTTTCTGAACACTTTTCATGCATAAGTATGTATGCGCGTGTGTGTGTGCTTTTCCAAAAACCACTTGAAGCGGAAGCTTGTTGGTTGCGTTTTCCCCAACAACAACGCCCCCCACCCCCTTCCCACCACAAAAAAAAATCGTTGCTATTGGCCAGGGTTGGGAAAAAGGATGTGTTCGAGTGTATCTATTTTCAGGCTAAATAAACATGTAAATCGATTACCATTAATTACGATCGTTTGACCACCGGAATTGGGAAGCAGAGATAAATGCAGAGGAAAGATGGGTAAATGAAGCAGAGGCAGAAGTGGTTGGTGATGGTGGCGGTAGTAGCGTGATGCGATCGGAGGCAGGCGGATGAGGATTGGAAAAATCCTCATTCTCGACTCGTCGCCCAGGTTCACCAGACCATCGCCATTTTTATCGGGTGGTTGGAAAAAAGGAAAAGAGAGTGCCACCATACAGGATGGTGCCCGGCAGCGGGTAACCAGGGATGGAGAGAAGAAAATTAATTGCCCATACGATAACTCAATTTACCTTGTACCGTTTCGCTTGCTGGTTTATACGCTGGTCATCGGTCTACCGGTACGAGGGATATAGATTGTTGCGCTCTTTTTGCTGCGTTTTTCCTCGCCTCGGTTTTCACCCTCACCTCCCCCTTACTATCCTGCCCCATCGGGATGCAGGAGGTGTTCCGTTAAATTTTTGGATATTTGAATTCTTCTGCCAGCCACGTTCGTCTGCTATCGGGATGATTTGTGTGATGGTGTTACTCGTATTTCCCGCGCTTACATTTCCAACGCCCGTGAATGGTGTGGAAAAGCGTTGTGCTCCGATGACCGCAAGCAGTGTCGGTTTCGTGGCAGTTCCGGTACAGTCGACTAGTATCGGCGGCGATAGTTCAAAAATCATTGCACATAGTTTTTCTTGCATTTTTTGTCTTGTGTGCATGATTTACAATGTATTGAAGTTGTTTAACTTTAAATGTTTAATTTACCTTACTGAACAAATAAAAGCAACGAAAAAATGTCACAGAGTAATTGAAAAATAAAAATAAACTTTATGTTTAAATTTTTTACATAAAAAACTCTAAAAATCGTTAATACGAACGCCTAAATGTATGCAATTATTCTGGAAAATGTCCCTTTACACACTGCTTTGCATACCGTTCGGGGGCGTGAATTAAAGGCGCTGTTTAGCGGTAGCCTACAGGTAGGAAACATGGCAAATTCCAACATTAATAGCACATTCACTTCAAACGAGGGTACTGTACAGAAGAAAGCAAAAACAAATCTGTTTACTTAAATACTACACTACCGTTGAATCGAAAATTCAGCCAGCTCTTCAAATAGCTTCCTTGCGTTATATTTTCTACAAGGCAAATAAACACTCTTGTGATTAAAAATGCAACCAATGGTCTAGACAAACCAAAGCACACCAGCTCTGCAACCACCATGCAGCACAATGCAACGAGGAACACAAGTAAAGCGAGAAAGAAACAAAGTATTGTATTCCACACGAGAAGCTTTACAATACATTCCCATTGTATATGTTGTACCATTTTATAAGTTGTTAGGTGTTGCGCCTAAAGTTATGTAAGAGACAAAGCGACATTTTATTACACTTCCAATGTTTAATTTTTTGCGTTTTCTTCATTTCTCTTGTGTTTTTACAGTACAGTAAGATTCGCTTGCTGTTTATATTGTCCTTCGTGCGAACCGGTTGCTGTTGTATTGATGCGTATGGTTAGTGTCCTAACAGCTGCACTGTTAGTGTCGATGAAGATGTCAACCAATTTCTTCGGTTCGTTTGCCTGTCTTGGGGTTGCGGTTCAGCAGTTCATGTTCAGCTAGCAGATGAGGTATGGGTTTTCTTTTCCCACTCAGTGGGTGGCTGTCTCTGCTGCGAAGGGCAAATGCTAACCGGTGTTTAGGCAAAAGCCGCCTGTCAGCTTCGGTTGCGTGTGTGAAGAAAACCAGAGCCCTTCGCCAGCTACATCTTTCATCCGCGTGCTTCCCATTCTCGCATCGTTCATCCTCACACCTCCAGCACGGCCATAAAACACTTTTAATGTCATTATAAATCTTCTCAAGATTTACTTCCATCCCACATGCCACCCATCCACCTATCCATTCGCCCAGTACACCAGCAGCCGAAAGGGTTCGTCTCTGGCTGGGCGCGAGAAGGTGTGTGCGTTATCCTTATCCCGAGGATCTTTCGTGGTTGTTCCGAAGTTCCGACCATGGTAAGCACTCGCGTAGGTGAGGCTCAGCGCCAGATGGCGTTTTCCCTGCCCAATCCTTCTCAAGGGGTGGGCGGAAAAACTTTCACCCCGTTATCCCGCTGCTGGATGCTGATGGTGCCTGTTGGAAGAGCTTAAAAGTGGTCAAGAAGTCGCGATGCCATTTCGGTCAAACGGGCCTGGGTCTTTCAACCTACAACATGCCTTCCAGCCAGCCTACTTTACGAACCCTTTCCGGCCATCGCATCGGTAAGAGTGCTTTCCATTCCCGTGGTAATTACTCCTTGATTTGAAACGGAGAAGCGGAAGCGGAAGCGGCACCGGGGTGGGGTCGGAGAGTTTTCCCCGGGCCCATTTCCTTTGCGCTCTCAGGGGATCAATTTATTATTTTGACCAAACACCAACACAACCCTCAAAACTCGCCAACTACGCTCCGGTCTACGGTTCGAAACGAAATGGTCAAACTTTTCCCGCAAACCACTCTTGGCATCTCCTTCCCGAAGAAAGTCTGAAAGAAGCGTACCGGAGCTGCCTTTGCTTACCTTTACAAAGTGTGAAAGGATTCAATGGGAAAGAGTTAAAAAAAAAACACACAGACACAACTCTCTTGCTCTCGCTCTTGCATGTAATTTATTCCAAATTTTTTCGTAATCGAAATAGTGAAATAATTTAATTCCGTAACCACAATCGAAATGCAAAAACCAAAACAAGGATGGCACGATGGGAAGATAGGAGAGAAATGAGAATCATGATACCCATTTTACGCGCACACGGGCACGCAAACATCGCTTCCGTTCCCATGAGAAAAGCCAGAGCATCCCAACGAGTTTGCCGGGTCGAGTTTTCCATCTTCCAATCAAGATAAATGGCACGATAGCGGATGGTAAAACTGGTGGAAGATTCAAACTTTTCCCTCCCCGCCCCAAAAAAAGCACACACACACACGCACACAACCGGAAGTATTGATGGGAAACAAACAACGGCGCCAATGACGGTACAAGTTTGTTTGCCCGGCCGTTTATCTTGTCGGTAAACTGTCGACTTGTCCCGGCTTGTCTTATTTGGCAAACTTCCGGCCATTTTATTGGTGCCGTTTTGCACTTTCGCTATTGATTCGCAGCCGAACCGACACCGGCACGGTGAAGAAAGTGGGTTAGTAGGTGAACGAAGTGTGCGTGTCACCTTAGCGGGACACGATGCGACAATGTCCTTGGTAGATCCTTGAACGGGTATCGTTGTACTGAGTTCAAATCGCAGCAAGAACTTGCAAAAAGCAAACGTTTTTCCAACGTTCAATACCACCCACCAAAGCGATTGTTCTAATGTTTGTTCTTGGTTGTAACTGTATGGTATTTTAAATTGTTAATACGGCAACAAAGCAACGCAACGGTTTTGGCAGACGATTCCGCAAGACAAATTTTAGAAGCGTCTTCAAAAGTACCACACTACACTGCATGCAAATTCTATTTTCCTGCATGCAATAAAGCGTACAAGATGCATGGAAAAGTTGTAATAAAACAGTTCCTGAAGTTGTTTTGAAACACATTCCACACTTTTCTTACAACCAGACGCCAGGGCAGATTAGTTGTAATGAGCACTGAATGCAAACACATGAATACCAATTAGTATTTCAGCATATCTTTATCTCTATTTCAGTATATTTATTTATGTTCAAACAAATATTCCCATGTATAGATAGTATATCGAATCGAGTTCATTCACCCTACACTATTTCACTTTTAATTGCATCTCAAGCAACAAAGCAAAAACGGAAAACAGTGTAGTCTCAGGATAGGTTGTGCTTGCAACATACCTTCTATTAGTGACCCCAGCATTGCCGCTCTGTCCTCGTTTGCTGCAATATTAGTCGTGCTAGCGTTAACATATTCGTATTTCGAATGTTTACCCGTTCTTTCGGCGTTCGGCTTGCATGCAACGCGAGTTCCAACGCGAGATGGATGCCTTCACTATTCCACTCACAATGTTGTGGTTATTGTGTAAATCTTTCAATTGATTGCATCTTTAAGCATGACTTTTGCAAATAGTTGTTGCTGACAGCACTGACAGATAAGGATAAACAAACAACCAACACTGTTTAACACATATTGTTTAGTACTCTACATCATGATTTCGTTGGAAGGTCAACGTAAAAGCGATTAAACTCTTTTTTTTATCGATACATCAATGGCAATGAAAGCTGTCCAGTAAAGAGTGTAGCCTTTTTGTATACAATTTTAAACACTTTCGTGCAAATACGTGCATGCAAGCCGGTTGCTATTGTGCTTGGTTCTCCTTGTTTGGGTTCTCTCGCCGCCATGCCGGACAAAATCAAAATCTCAGCGCGGGCAGCATAATTTACATTCCCGGAAACCAGATGCTGTTTACTCTATCTGGCATGAAGAAGCTAGGGTTGGTTTCCGAATGTATAAGAGAGAGAGAGAGAGAGAGAGAGAGAGAGAGAGAGAAAATAGAGATAGGAAATGTTGCTCATCTCACTTTCTCTACCACACAGAACGCAACATTGGAAGACACAACAGAGTCGTGTGTTTACGAACGTTTAAACGCTGAGCTCTGATGCCGAAGAAGATCGTTAAGAACGTACACATACGCTCACCCTCACAGCTGTACATATGGGCGTAAGTTTGGACCTCCAGTTCCGCGATGGGTGGGATGAGATGAGACCGTGTACACGAAAATAAACCCCCACAACTCTGGCCCTGCTGCAGCGACACATGTTCCCGGTACATGAACGTAAATGCACCGAGACAGAGCAGCTGCTCTCTACCGTATCTACCGAATTGGCTCTCAAACCCGTTGGCAAGGATTGCAATATTTCACGCACCGATCGTTCGATTCTTGGCTAGGGCTAAGGGCGTTCAGTTGACTGTTTGCCAAACGGCTGCGGGTACACCGGCTTGAGGCCCACGACATTCGTTCACCAACACAACAACGACCCTGACCCTTCGGACGCCCTCGGGGTTCACCTGACACACCCTGCCGGCATATTTATAAAAATATGGGTGAAAACATGAAACAAAACTCAACCCGGGGGGAAAGGAGTCTGGCTGTCTGGCTTGTTGCGTCGGGCTGTGTTGCTGGCAGATGCCCATAGCTTGCTGTCTGTCCGGCAGCAGACGATCCAACGCATTCTTTTACGAAGCTGTTGTTTGTTTGTTTTCTAATCTTCTCTCCAACAACTTCAAAGGAACCCACACACACTACTGATTGCCGATGGGAGTCTAAAAATAGATGCAAAAGCAACTAGAGAATGGATGCAGCCTAGACCGGTCCCGTCCCTAGCAGCGCTAGGTGACTTGAGTTTTGGAAATTTTTATGTCAAACAGTCCCGGCCGGCTGCTGCTAACGCACCTGTGCGAACCTGAAACCATTCACCCAAACATGAAGAGGTAGTAGGCACTTCTTCCCGTACGTGACGTTGTTGCGTGGTTTCGTGCTGCGATACACCGGCTAATACGGCCGGAGTGGCAAACCCAAAACGGTAGAGACAAAATTTTGGACAAGTGTCACCTCCAGCGACTCGGTCGGTCTCCAAAACCGCGCCTTAAGCATTCCGCGCACGTACCATTGAAGCATTTGACGCTGACGTTTGACGCTTTACAATGAGGCGTCGCCGTTCCCGCTGCTCGCATGCACGAGGAAGGCGAACGGCGAAAGACGACAAAGGCGACAAAAGCGCGCCTTCTCATTGACGACGGTGGTCCATTTTGGTGGTTGCAGTACCGATCGCTCACAGCCGGGTTGCGTCCGGGCAGATGGTACTTGCTGATGGTGCTGCAACTTCTACCTACGGGCGACGAAACAAGCAACACCATTGAAGCGATGCGCAAAACCATGACCAAATCTAGATTAAAGATGACCGCGCGTAACTTCGAACCAACGACACGGCTGGGGAAGCTGACGATGGACGGTAGCAAACACACATTCCGATGCGTTTGATTTTCAGAAACCTTCGCCGGTGTGCGTGTGTGTCGTTTACAATGGGCAAATGATAATGATGATAGATGGACAGGTTTCAGCTAAACATTACGCGAACATTGCTCACCTTGTTGCCTTCCTTGCTTTCCTTCGCGTTCGACACGCAAATCGTGATACGCATTTCGGGACATTGAAGCACTATACCCTAAAAAAGAAAAAAAAAGGGCGCACGTACGTGTCCATATGCTGCGTCTGTAGCTTGTCTCATTTTCTCTAAACTGCCTCGTCCTTCTGCTGCATACGTCTGCTCCCGTTGCCTCGTGGAGCACCAGTTATTTATGGCTTAAACATTACATTACAAGCGGGAAAATTAAAAACAAAAAAAAGAATACAGGCGCAACCATCGTACCAACAACAATCGTTGTTGTGTGCGGGTGATATGCAGTACACGATGCGGCCGTGATCGGGCTGCATCCCAGGTNTGTACAATAAAAGAAAATGTTTAGACAATTTTGAAATTAAACGCAACTAGGCAGGGTTTTCGTGTTTTGTGTGGTAACCAGTTACAGCCAGTACACTGGATTCTGTACACGTTAAACTGAAATGTGTTTCCAGACAATTATGGCATCCTTTACTCTTTTCCTGGCACTTTTCTATGCAAACTTCGAATATTTGTAATTCATTCTCTTATTCACTCGTTTGCACAGAAATCAAGATTCAGAAAGATCCAAGTATTCCAGATCTACCTCAGTATATTTCAGTTTAACTTGCACTGGAAAACCCTGCACCTCTTCATGTCTAGTTATTCAACTCCCGATTAATCGACTCGACGAAGCAGGAAAAGAAACGTTGGGAAATTGAGATACGGGAAGCAGAGTGCCTGTTCCTCACTTCCTGCACGAAATGCGCGTGACTGACGGCTACCGTTGCGTGGTCAAAGTTCGTTCGGGGGAAAAAAACAACACCTCCCCTGCAACCAAATTTTGCTCTCCCATCTATTGCTTATTGTTGTGTTGCAAATGCACCACTGGGAAATGGAAGGTACAATAAATAAATTTTCCCTGCAGCGTAAATGCATGTGCCAGTTTGTGGTGCTTCGTTTCACTTTTCGCAGTTTTCCGCTTAGCCGGCATGGTTGAAAATAGTTTTGCATGCAAGGCGCATCTGTACGGTTTCCCTCGGGTTTCTTCAAATCACCACCATCGAAGACTACGCCCGTATGCCAAAAGGGTCCTAAAATCTTTGAAATATTATGGATTTGTGTGTGTCGCATCATTGAGTTTGCTGTGCTTTGCCTGCAGACGGCACCGAATGCAAATATTTTGCAATGCGCTTCCCTTCGCACGAAGGGTCAACCAAAACCGGCCGGCAGTGGGTATTGCCGTTTGTTTTGCCAGCGTTGGCCACACCATATGTGTCGTACAATGGAACACTAAGCAAGCAAAGATATGACACTTTAGACGTATGGGAGAGGAAACGTCCGACCTAGCGATGGCAAAAAGGGAATTGTCTCCAGCAGTGTTGGCACCTTCTCACTTTGCGTTGCCACCAGCGTACGAGAATAGACCACCAGTGCGTCAGAAAGCGGGATCAGGCTTTATTGCCCAAACGAACGCCCGTAAAGTAAGATCGCCCCGAATGACGTCAACGCGCAAATATTGCATCTAGCGCACACACAACACAACCGTTCGGGGTAAATTGTTCCGATTGCGGAACGAACGAAACCTTCCCTTCCTTGAAGTGGTTGCCATCATTCCATCCACACCTACAGCTCGTAATGCTGGGAAGAACGCAAACCAGACGCCACCAATTACTTCGGTCCGGTCAATTACGGTGGGTGTGAAGGAAAATTGCCCTTGCGCCTGTTGCTTACACATCGTCACTTGGCTCCAACCGTTTTTACTTTTTTACTGCTTTATTACGCTTTTTTTTTAAATTTTGTTTACACAGTTCAAATGTCTATATCCATTGCATCTCTCAACTCTCGCTTCATCACACCTGAAAAGCCGGAACGGTTTCCCATGAACGCTGTACTCGAAACGGGCATTATTTGCAACGCAATTTGGTGCACATCATGAGAATGATACACCGAACAACCAATTCCATTATAGTGCAACTTCAAAAACTCGAAAACCCTGTAAAGCTTTGTATTGTAATTACTATTCTGCGTAAAGTTCCTACGGAGCTCATCAGACGGAGTTTTACAATAGCTAATAAACAACTGTCTGGGTGAAAAGAGATCCTGAATGCAAAAGCTAATCAAGCATATTTTTTTATTTTTGTCAAGGCGCCAGCAACTTCTTACACAGGGAGATTCGAACTGATGTCGAGACGTTCAGATTTCGACTCGCGCTCTACGAATTACACTCATGCAACCAATCTGCTGAGTGCCTGCTATGGAAGCATTTTATCGTGTGGTACATACGTGCGGTGCCTTTATCGGGGAATCAAAACGTTTTGGGAAGGCAAAAGAAATGTTACTTTGATGCTTTCTCTCCTTCTGTTTCACCTGCCCCTCCGACACCTGTCCCTGTTCATGGGAGGGGGGGTTTGAGGGAGTTCTGGTACACGCGCCACACACGCCACGCTATTAAACACGCACCATGATCGCTATAGCCGGGGCCTTGCAACGCTTCTGGCACGCGTCCGAGCGCGTGTGGATGTGCGTTGCTCTTCCTGGCCGACTTCCGGCTGTGCCAAAAGTGGCATTTCTCTTCCAGTGAAAACGTTGCTTTAACGACATGCGTGTGCGGAATAAAAATGTTAGACGTTAGAAAAAATAAAGACAAACAAACCAACAACAACAACTACAATAAAAAAAGCCTCACACCGTAACGATGGGAAGAGCCCTTAAGGTAAGAATTGGCGTGCGTGTTCGTACAGTGCTCGTTATATTATATCTTTATTCTAACAATTTTACAATCGAAAGGTACATTTCCTGTGCCCCCGAAGGATACTGTAAAGAGCGGTAAACCCAAGAACAAACGAGCACACCGCACACAGTTGTTCGGGGGGAAAATTCATAAACAATAACAAAAGGAAGGTACGGAGATTGTAGTAGGACGAGTGCACGCATCTCAGCCCAATACGTCGCACATCCTTCGGTAAATATCTCAATCGATCTTTTTCCATTTGTTTTGTTTCATCCGCTGTTCTCTTCTTTCTGTTCTTTCCTTTTTCTTATGCGGGTGACAACTTCCGGGGGCTTCGAACCCTTTTCGGCCAAACAATGGCGAGTGCCGCACTGCAAACCGGAAGCGACCGTCCGCCGCTTTCCCTTCGTTTCTTTTTTCCTCTCTCTCTCTCTCTCTCTCTCTTTTTTCTCTCTATCCCTCTCGCCTTGATCATGCGGTGCGGGTCTTTGCTTTTGTTAACTTCCCGTGCGTTTTCCCAAGTTCCCGTGGGCGGCAGCATGCGCACGTGCGCGCCACATCGTGTTTTGTTTTCGTCCCGTCCCTTGCTGCTATTTCGTCTTGCTTGCTGTACACACTGTTACGCACAAGCAAAGGAAAACTTTACGATCATACACCGCACGGTATACCCAATGGCACCAGCAAACGCACATACCCGTCAGCAACTGTCACACACGAGTAAATCATGGAGAAACTTTACTGGGCCCGACCGGGCTAGGCAGATTCAATGCTTGATGGATGCTTGATGGATGGCGTTATCTGAAGTGTAGCAGTGTACGGCATGTCTTGATATGTAACTTGATTGACGGATAGAAGGTCCTCCAGAACTGCCGCAGCAAAGATCCAGCCTCACGCACTCACTCACACACTCAATCAGTTTACTCCTCGAAACACTGCCTGACGCTTGTGTTATTGGCAATGATTAAGAGCGAGGTAGAAAGAGAGAGAGAGAGAGACAGAGACAGAGTGAGGGAGAAATCCAGAGGGAGATAGTGTAGGCAAAAGAAGCCCCACAACAACAACAACAACAACAACAATAATTGCCAGCTTCTACGATCGAGATGAGATCTTTGGTTGATTGGTGAGCATCTACCGCCCGCACAGTGCATTACTCGAAGCTTTCTCTGCCTTGTTCTTTCACTGAAAGATCACCATTTTTCTCTACCACCCTTTCCTTTTCCCCCTGCCTTTCCGCCTTCCTCAATCCTCTACTTCCCAAAAAGACCCGAACAACAACTCACGCTCACACTTACGCTGCGTACCGGTCACACCAAAATACTCCAGTTTCTGTCGATTAAAACAAACGCGATTCCTCACAGCCGTTTGGAGGCTATTCACATACACGTAAACACACACACACACACACAATCTACACTGGTAGAAGAATCCTTCCTATACACTGCACTACCAACGATAACCGCTTACCACCACGAATTCAAATTAATCAAGCTTATTTTGACTGGATGTAAGCTCAAAAACTAATGCCAAATAAAAAAAATCTCATAAAACAATCACTTCACTTCATTGCACCTTTGCCAACCCTATCTGTTTGGGTACCGCTGTCCACAACACGCCAACACCACTGCCCCTTCCCGTGGTTTAGTTCTCGTCTTACGCTACACATTCGCGTCTTTACGCGCGTGTCTTTCCGTGTCGATCCGTTCGGTTTGGTTGCTCTCGTGCTTATGACTGCGACCGGGCGTACAAATTGTGGATTGGCGCGGATGACGCGCGCTCACCGAAACCGAACAGGAACCGAGCGGCGACTTGAGCGGGACACGCATAACGAACGAACGAATGATCGATTCCGTTTGCTGTTGGCAGAGGAAAAGGTATTAACGCTTAATATTATTATAAAAATATTCATTACAATCGTGAATAACGTAAAAGCACCTCACTTTTTCTAATACAGTGTCAAAATTATTATGGACATTTAAAATGAACAACAAAATATAATTACTGATTCGTAAAAATACACTTTTTGCATTAAAGTAATAAAATGCTATTTTATTTAAAAACATATATTCGCGACCCATTCAGACACTATTGTATTTTTATTTCTTTTTATTATTTGTTTTTCTCCAGTACATGCTTGTTATGTTTTATTATTATTTTTCATGATTGTATAACATAAAGAGCACCTGATCAATTTGCTCGAAAGCTATTCGAATAATAATAATTTAAAATGAAATACTGTTTACTTGTTTTATATTTTTGCTTACATAGAATAATCATGAAAAAAAATTAAACTGCTTTTGAAACTGCATAAAATGCTTTAAAAATTACATAAGCTGCATAAGCTGAAACAGAAATCATTAAAAATGGTATAGTAATAAAATGTTTATCAAACGATCATGTATAAAAATAAATGTTTATCCCACACACACTCTAGGGTGCCGCAACTGTTGTTTATATAGAGCTGTGTTTGTGTGCATTGCAGTCTAGCAAATGCGGAACGCAATAAATAAGGATTGGCGTTGGACGAAACGGGATAGCTGGTAGCCCATGCTTGCTAACGACAAGTAGACGCACTTAATTCTTTATTTAGCTACCAAGCCCTTTCCTGTTTTACTTTCTCTCTCGCTTTCGCTCTCGCTCTCTCTCTCTCTCTCTCTCTCTCTCTCTCTCTCTCGCTCTCTCGCTCTCTCGCTCTCGATCTTTCTCTGCCTTCTTTCACCTTTTTTTCTGTACACAACATTGTATACAATTAAGCGTGCCAAACTAGCATGCCATACTGTATGGAAAGTGGCATACAAATTGCCCTCCTACCGCTAAGGTTCGCACAGCCCACCTACACCACATCAAAACGCTCCCAGCACATTTCTCGCAATAACTTCCACTGCAATCGGCGCATGTCTTATGGCAATGATATTGACAATTTTATTCATATCCAGTGAAGTATAAATAATAGTTACAAAAAACGGTTTTATCGGTGTCCTTGTTCCGGTTTTGGTTTCGTTTCTACAGCAACCAAAACACAGCATCCACGTGTTTATTGGTTATATGAATTTTTGGTTCGCAGGACTTTTTCGCGTTTGTCTCCGGTGTGCTATGGTCTGCACCTCCCGAGCACACGCAATTTGCGCGGAAGCGTGCTGGTTAGGAAACGGAAACGTTAAAGCTAACTGAACTGGTTCAATGAAACCGAATCGGAAAAAGGCGATCAGTCTGCTTCTAAGCGACGTTTGTGTGGTTGTGTGTGTGTGTGTTTTTTTTTTATTCTATCTGATTTCTATTTGTCCAAAAGCATACTTGAGAGTTTTTGTGTGCCTGGTGCATTACCGCTTCCAGGTTACATATAAATATCTATGTATAGTATACTACACTGCTTTGTTTGTTTTTGTTTAGTCTTACTGAGCTCGCACCAACATAGTTCTATTATTATAGCAACATTCTGCGAATGGAGATAATTTACAAACAAACCACCCCAAAGGTGTAGGAGTGTCTGTGGGGTGGGGGCTTAAGAACCTTATCAATATACACCATGTGAATGAGACAAAACAAAAGAGCAAGCGAAGAAAAAAAGCAAAGAAACGAAGATAGAATTGTACAAATGGTCTTTCGCAGCGAGTAACGTGTTGCAATTTAAATTACAATACGAATACCAAAACAAAAAACAATAAAACAAATCCATCACGGCGTGTATGTGTGTGTGTGTGTACATTACACTAATCGGCCCATNTTCCGGTTTTGGTTTCGTTTCTACAGCAACCAAAACACAGCATCCACGTGTTTATTAGTTATATGAATTTTTGGTTCGCAGGACTTTTTCGCGTTTGTCTCCGGTGTGCTATGGTCTGCACCTCCCGAGCACACGCAATTTGCGCGGAAGCGTGCTGGTTAGGAAACGGAAACGTTAAAGCTAACTGAACTGGTTCAATGAAACCGAATCGGAAAAAGGCGATCAGTCCGCTTCTAAGCGACGTTTGTGTGGTTGTGTGTGTGTGTGTGTTTTTTTTATTCTATCTGATTTCTATTTGTCCAAAAGCATACTTGAGAGTTTTTGTGTGCCTGGTGCATTACCGCTTCCAGGGTACATATAAATATCTATGTATAGTATACTACACTGCTTTGTTTGTTTTTGTTTAGTCTTACTGAGCTCGCACCAACATAGTTCTATTATTATAGCAACATTCTGCGAATGGAGATAATTTACAAACAAACCACCCCAAAGGTGTAGGAGTGTCTGTGGGGTGGGGGCTTAAGAACCTTATCAATATACACCATGTGAATGAGACAAAACAAAAGAGCAAGCGAAGAAAAAAAAAGCAAAGAAACGAAGATAGAATTGTACAAATGGTCTTTCGCAGCGAGTAACGTGTTGCAATTTGAATTACAATACGAATACCAAAACAAAAAACAATAAAACAAATCCATCACGGCGTGTATGTGTGTGTGTGTGTACATTACACTAATCGGCCCATGGGGCTGGGCCAATGGGCTTAGTTTGTTTAGTTGTACACGCTAATACTTATGTTCTAACACTACCCTTGTACCTTCCCCTTTTGCTTAACTCACATATCACACTGATTCATCTTAGTCCGTGTGAGGGATCACCTTTGCTTATGGCTGTAGTTGGAAGGGAGAGTGAGATTAGCATTAATTGAGATTACATTCTGCCGCTATGCAGCCATACCTAGCCCACCATCATCGGAACATTTTTTACGGCCCTTTCTCTCTCTCTCTCTCTCCCTTTCTTTCTCGCTCTCTCTCTCTCTTTCTTACTCGCGCTTCACTCTGTATCTACTATATTCGATATTTGTATTAGTTTACGATTTAATACCGCAATTGAGAGATTTTTGATTTTTGAGAGAACACCAAACACCGATTACGATTGATGATCTTAGACGACATTTTGTGCATATCATGTGTAAATTAAACATATTTTGGAGGCGTAGAATGAAGAACGAGGACCTTTCAAAACACATCAAGTAGGCCACAATTTTAAGGCTGGTATGCCTTCTGAGGAGATTCAATTTGCGAGTAGCAGTTGCAATTCAAAAGAATGTACCGATCAAGATGGCCGATGGAATGTGATGCGCAAGTTCTATGGCACAAAGCAGTTTGTTGGTTTATTTTTTTAATATTTCAGGGAGCACAATTCTAGGTCTGGAGCCTAACTGGTGTATAGTCAGCACTCTAAGGCAAGTATTACTGTGAAGGAAAATTTAACCAAAGAAGCATTCCAAGAGAGGCAGAGATACGGCACGATTATGACGGAGAGCACGGAAGTATAAAGTTTTGTAACACTACGCAACTGGTAATCGCTAACACGCTCCCCACCCTTAGACAGGCTGCTGGTTCAATTCCAAGCACATAAGGAAAGAAAAATAATCCTATACAGTAATAAAGCGATGAAGTAAACTTCCGCTCCACAGAACAACGTTTACACTCAACAACCGTACCAAAAAAAAAAAGCAAAAACACCCAAATATTTCAAACCTATACAATTTTCCATCGCTCGCGAAAGAGCAAGAGTTGTCTTCCTTTACGCTGCGTTCAGTGGCGATTTCGGTGCCGACTGCGCTTCAACCGACGGTACCGACTGCGGTGGTGATGGTGCCGGTACCGGAGATACTGACGGTGGTGGGGGCCGGGAACCGTGCCGTGCCGGTGGTGGTCCACGATCCGGTAGCGGCTGCTCTCATCCGATCGGTCCAAATTTGTTGGTGATTTTGTGCGATGCGCTCACGATAGCCATCTCGTGGCGGGAGTCGAGATCACAGTCGTACAGACCGCTGAGCGAGTCTAGGCTGAGCAGACGGCTGCTCGCACGGGACGAGATGGACGTATCGTCCACGTCCGGTGCGTTGTACAGTGAGTTTACATCCGACAGCGCACCTTCCGCGTCGGTTAGACCGGCCTCGTTCAGCAAAGATATGTTTTCCAGGCCCGGCTCGTCGGTAATATAGCCGGTACTCTCAGCTCCACCTGTGAAGTGTTAATATACATGCGTTAAATTTGTGGCATGTTTTTTTTCAAAGCGACGAGAGAGAGAGAGAGAGAGAGAGAGAGAGAGAGAGAGAGAAACAAAGCAAAACCAGTACCTGTGGCCTCCTCCCGGCATTCATCATCGCTCCACTCGGATTGGCTTTCGACTGGATTCGAATCGAGCGATTGGTGATTGTGGTGTGTGGAGCTGTTATCCCGTGCACCACTACCTTCACGCTCTGCCGGCGCGCCATACTTGAGCTCGTCGGTAATGTAGTTGCGATTCGCCGAACCAGTTCCCTCCGAGTTGCTCAAACAACGATCCCGCCGTTCATGCGCACGCTGCTGGCGATTCGCACGCAATCGACGCTCCTCGTCATCATCATCCTCCTCCTCATCGTCCTCATCATCATCCTCGTCGTCCTCTTCCTGGCCCTCCTCATCGACATCATCTTCATCTTCGTCTTCCTCCTCGTCATCCGGACCATGCTGCTGCTGAGCGTCCGCCAGATCAAGCTCACGATCACGCCGACGATAATGATGGTCACTCACACTGCGCATATCCTCATCCGCCTCTATGTTGGACGAAGTTTCGTTCGTCGACTTTGTCGCGTTATACTTTCGATGGCGATGCTGCTGCTGCATCTGGTTAAGCTGTTGCTGTTGGTACGGAAGCGACTGTTGCATTCGACCCTTCTGGTCACTTTTGCGATAATCATGGATAATCTCACAGGATTCCGTATCGGAAGTTTGTCTGGTAATGGAACAAAAACACAAATTAATGGAGTGTAAGATAAAACACTATCAAACAACTTCGTAACAGGAAAAAGCTTTACATGTTAAGCTATTAAAATATAACAACTATAAAGATGTTCTTCCAAATACCAATTAATTACTCTTAATTGTATAAAAAAAAATCACGATAAACGTATATAACGTTTAATAAATAATAAAAGTTCAATCACTCATCGCTAAAGATCAACTTACAGATGACTCGATTCTGAGGGATTCTTGTTGCGCGTTGCCTCTTTGATTGCTTCAAGTGTGCCAGGATGCTTGGCGATGAGAATATTGTTCACATTTCTCACTCGTTCCAGTGAATCGTCATGATTCGCTTGCTGATGCTGTTGCTGTTCCAACCCGTTGCCATTGGCAGCCTTTCCACCGGTGGGTTGATTATCCTCTCGGCTCGGTTCTCCCATACCACCCCCATTCGATGTCGTCTGCCCGTCATTACCACTCGCACTAACAACGGACACCTGTGCGAGCATTGGGCGCGACTGGGACTCGTTCATGCGTCGTTGCAGCTCGCGTTCGAATGGTGACTTTGGGTATGAGGGGCCTTTCTCGTGATACTCGAAACTGTTACACGATTCACCCTTGTTGTGGGCGGATGATGATTTCGTTTCCACCGTCGTGGTCGTCACCTCAAAATCGTGCATGTTGCCAAAGTCTATCGGGCTCATTTTCGGTGGTGAGGTTGGATCGACCTGGATGTCGCAGGGGTACAGGTATTGCAGCGGGTTGCCGGCGTTTGCGCCGGGATTGAAGACGGAAGCGACCGGCAACGGTGAGTGTGGCTCACCATCGAAGTCTTCTCCCTCCGTGGTCTTCGAATAGCTCTCGTCGGACGAGCTAACCGACGGCGAATGTGGCCGTGAACTGAGATCATCCGTTGACGACAGCTCACGACATTCGTCAAACTCGGTCGGTAGCTTCGGCAATGGTTTAATGTACTGCTTCAAAACAGCTGCTGATTGGCGCGGCTGCTGCTGCTGCTGCTGATGATGATGGTTATGGTGATGGTGATTGTGATGACCGTACTGGTGTTGCTGCTGCTGCTGCTGCATCGGTTGATGATTAAAGGATTGTTGCTTACTATGATGATGATGTTGTTGCTGCTGTTGATGCTGCTGTTGATGCCGCATCATACCCGGCTGCGACATACCGTAAGCGTATCCTTGAGCACCAGAAATCGCATGCGGAAACACGGTGGAGGTTGTGGCGTATCGTGGCGGTTCGTACATGGGTATTTGTTGTTGATGCTGCTGTTGCTGCTGGATCTGCTGAATAGGTTTGATGACTGCATTGCCAATGATACCGCTCGCACCGGAAGCCGAACCGAGCAGTGGTTCATTCTCGGATGCGGTCGCATATACACCACGATTGTTGGGATTGTGACTAGCTACCGGTCCGTGATGCTCTTGCTGCGGCTGACCACCGTGATGATGGTGGTGATGGTGATGATTCCGTATCTTGTGCCCATTGTTCAGATGATCCCGTCCCAACAGCTGCTGGTGGTGGTTAAAGTTATTTTCGTCCAGATCGGTTACGTTGGGATTTTCTATTATGTTAAAGTTCTCGCGAATGTTGTAACTTGCCGTGGGCAGTTGCACACCGTGCCCACCGGTCGTTGCCTGTTCCTGCTGCTTGTGCTGTGGCTGAACGTGATGGCGATAGTCGTAGTTACGCTTGCCGTAGTTTTCCATACCATGAAAACCGCTGCTCAAGATGTGATTGTTGTTGATGTTGTTGTGCTGTTTGTATACGCCCTTAGGTGGATGCTGGTGTTGCTGTTGCTGTGGTGGTTGCGCTGGGTTTGAATACGATTGCGGGTAATGGAACGATTGCATTGCATTTTTGGACACCTGTGCCTGATTATGCAAATGTTTCATCTGCAGCTGCTGATTTTGAGCCATTTGTTGTTGTTGCTGCTGGTGCTGCTGCTGCTGCTGTTGCTGATGAAGCAGATTGGGGCTTTCGAGAAAGTTGTAACTTTCTTTCTTGCTGCTGTAGCTACCATCGTGTTGCCAACGACCATTGTTGCCTGTTGCTGTTTCCAGCTCTAAACGTTGCTTCATCGGATAGTTTGGTCCCTGCTGCTGCTGTTGCTGCACGAGTCCAGGCATGTTCCCATTGGGACCCATCATATACTGATGATGTAGTGCGCTTGCTCCAGCTCGGTCGCGACCTAGTGATGCGCTACCGGCGCCACCAATGCTTCCACCAGTGTCTCCCGTACCATTACTCGTACCACCACCACCAACCATTGCTAGCACAGCCGTCGACCCGACCGCATCGACCGATTGCTGAACGATACTGGCAGCGCCACCCGCAATACCGTTCGTACCAAGCCCGGCAGCAAACAGATGTTGCTCGTTCTGTTCGCACAGGAAGTACGTCACCATATCACCTTTTCCCTTCACCTTGATCTGCCCGCGGCACCGAAACTCAAAGTGCGATCCCTGCAGACTGTCGACGACCTCTTGCGTGACCTGCGTGTATCCCGGTATGCCCGTCGAATCCATACGCGACGCCACGTTCACCGTATTACCCCAGATGTCATACTGTGGCTTCCGTGCACCGATAACACCCGCCACAACCGGGCCCACATTCACGCCAACCCGCAACATAAAGTTGTTGTATGAGTTCTCATTAATGTTCTTCAGCGTGACCCGCATCGCCTTCACGAAATCGATCAGCGCCGTCATGAGGCGTCGCATCGAGCCGGGCTCGGTCGGTAGCATCTTATGCTCCGGGATGAGCCCAACCGCTGCCATATACGTGCTGCCGACCGTTTTAATCTTATCGATCGCATGGAAACGTTCCTCGCACAGCAGTTCGTCGAAATCGGCTATGATTTCATTCAGCAGTCGCAAACACTCCACTCCTTGGTTGGATCCGTCCAGCTCGGTGTAGAACTCGTGGAAGTTCGGCACACTGCAGAATATGACACCGACTTTGCTGTAGCTCTGGTGATACAAATCCTGTCGCATGGTCGCCTGGTGGAATGAAAAGAGCACCGTTCTTACAAGGGTTAACACAACGCGACCATCCCGCAACCCTACTCACAACAGAGCTAAACAAAAAAAAACAACTCTTTATACACCTAGGAAACACTTCTGGTCTTACCATGTTGCTACGGGCGAACTGATTGTCAAGGAAGTGAGCGGCTACATGCGACGGTAACAGATTGTAAAGTATCCGTCGGTTCGATTGCTGCAGTACAGACATTTCCTTCTTTTCTTGCGACGCCTGCAGTTGCCAGAGGAAATCTAACCGTGCAGTCCACTCGACCTGCCGCCCATGGGCCAAGATGGCGATCATGAAGATGAGAATGCGCGCCACCGAGATCGTGTGCAGCGGAATGGCCGATTCGACGCGCTGATCGTAACAGTCAAAGATGTTTGCGTGTGACAACTCGATAAACAAACAGTATACCAGCCCCATCAGTGTTACCAGGACCGTTTTGATCAGTATCGGCAGCCTGGCGGAGTACACAATGTACAGAAACGATTAGCGATCGTACAATATAACTACAAGAACAACAACAGAAAAAAAACATATGGTAAGGCTTACCGCAGAAAGATCGACACGGAAAGGAACGAATACGCTGCTGATAGAGCGATATACTGCGGTAAAGCACACTTCCGATGGCTGTAGTTATTAAGTGGCTGTTGCTGGCCGGTCCACAGATTTGGTTCATTTCGGTGTAGCTCGCCTGCACTCATGAGAATATCGCTCGATCCTGCCGGGCCAAGCGATTCCACAATGGGGATACTTTTCGTGGTAAAGTTGGTCGTGCACGGATGATCCGACAGGCAGGTGAACTAGCGTCCGGGAAGAGAATAATTGTCCACCGTTAAGCGCTGCGTTTTCATATTCTTTAACCTTCGCCTCCCAGCTACTTACCACATTCACCTGACCGACGGAGTAGAGCAGCACGATGGTGAAAATAGTGATGGCCAGTCGCAGTGAAAAGCTTTGCGACAAGTCCCAAAAGATCCACTTTAGTCGCACCGCCAGCAGCAGCATCAGGATGGCGCTGATCCACACGAACGCGGTTAGGAACAGCAGCAGCAGAATAAGCGTACGCGGTAGTGCCGATATCTGTAGGCGAAACGCATTACATTAGCAGGGTTGGGCAAAACATGGACGGCACCACCAGCAGGTAGCCTTACCTGTAGTCCGGCACTGAGTATGAGTAGCAGCAGGCTGCAACCCATAGCGGTTGTGAAGCCAAGATCGAAGTCCTGATGGTACTGACGCTCCTTTTCCTTCTCCCGGAACTGCAACGAAATGCGCTTCACGTGTACCGACTTTTCCCGGTCGACGCTGCGTGCCTCGATTGCCTGCGACAGAAACTTGTTGACGCGGTTCGTCGGCTGATGGTAAACGCTCGAATGACGCTTTTTAAACGGTCGCTTAAACTTGTCCGTCACCTTATTCTACGATAGGTTCCAGCCAGCAGACAAGCATATCAAAACCATGGAAGTGAAAAAGTAAAATCGAGCTAAGTTAGTAGCGTTCGCTAAAGCGGGTGCTTGGGGAGAATGTAATAATAAAATCAAAATGACAGGACGTCTGCTTCCAAAGGCTATTCGCTTCGGTGCCACAAAACCAAACAAAAACCAAATCGACATCGTCCTAGGTAAGGGTGCAGGATACGTGAGTTGTTGCGATGGCACAGCATCGGTTTGCGGTCGGAATTAGTTTACAAGATGGCGCATCATGAACACAATGAAAGCGTTCGGGTGCACTATACTCTAGAACGCTTCGCATGGCGAAAGACGCTACCTAACAACGCAACCAACTACACACCGTGTGAGCACGACACACGCATACAGAAAACCGTTTGCTGCCTGCTGCATGCGTTCGATGCGTTCCGTTCTCGTGCAGCTAGTAATCTAGTTAGCTAGTCTAATGGCAAAAACCAAAACAACATAGTAACATATGCGTCAAACTAACCGGTTAAAACAGACCACACGATCACGATTGCCAATTGCATACAGCATGTGGAAAACGAACGAAATGGACTTACGGGCGATACAGTACCTCAAATAATTTAGCTGAGTTGTTATCGTGCTATCTCGGCGACAACAAGCTTTATATTTAATCAAACGATCGGAATACAGTGCGACTATCAAAGTGTCCCATTGCATCTTTGAGGTACTGTAGTAGCAGGTTAATCGTGAACATTGGTTATGACATCGGTATCGAATGAAAGCATTTTGCCTTTTGTTTTCCATTCCCTTGTGTTAGACACAGTCGCAGAATTTATGCGCAATAGCGAACACCTCCCTCGAGTGGAGACGACCCAATCTGGATACGGTAATGAAGTTAAATGAGGTTGAATCGATCACTTCAGAGCGGGCCGCAAAACATGTAGATGAGCTCGAAGAACAACCAGCGTGCGACGATGTAAGTTGAGAGAGATGTTGCAAAACAAAGTGTGCAAAACACATAGCAAGATATAATGGTTCGGGAAGGGTGTAGGTGAATAAACCAATAGCAATATAAACCCGCAACAATGATCTGCTAGGAATGGAAGCGAAAAGATGTTGGAAGTATGGATACAACTAAAACGAAAGATCTATTAATCAACTCAGTAACTAGTCATCAGTAATCGTAGGCGTTTGGCAGACGGCATTTGAACTTTAACTTTAAAAGAAAAGGGAAAAAAGGTAATGCTTTCCAGCAAAGCTGTATGCTGCTCGTTGTTTAAGATAAGGCTCAAAATTCAAATTTAAAAAAAAAGAAAAACAAAAATAATGTAAGAAATTTAACACCAGTTGCACTAGTTGGGCTGAACACTAGACTAGAAGGCAATAGGATAGCGAGAGAAAAGGTAAGAGATCGAGAACGATATTAGAGCAAAAAGTAAAGAGTAAGGGATGAAAAAGAGTGAAAAGAAAACAAACAACAAAAAAAAACACAACTTAATAGTAAGCAGTAGTCCTCACGTTTGATCCACTCAACTCCGACTCGTAGAGCGAAACCCTGGATTCGACGGTGCCGGTATTACATCCTCCGCTAGCACTACTACCCGCGCCTCCACCGCCACCAGTGTAACCCGCCCTGGCAACGGCAGGATACGGGCTAGCGTGCAGGATGCGCTGCAAGTGGAGAACCTGCGGGTATCGTGGATGCTACGATTACGAGAAGAAAACCAGGGTAGCCGTGCGCACAAACACAAATTTCTGATCGGTCACTATGAAGCGAAACGGGATGCAGCATGGTGGCAAAATGTGGATGTTGGCATACGAATGGGATGTACCTGTGGCGAGTGCATTATAAGGAGTAGTGCTCTGTGTAGGTTAGCTCCAACGATAGCCCCAAAACAAGAAGAAGAAAAAAGAAACAATTGCGTGTTAAGCCCACTGTTGCATGCTTTAACTTGCAATGTTCTTTAAAAAAAAAACTTACGCAATAATTTTGCCACCAAATTTCAATACTTTCGTATGTAAAAATGTATGCCAATTGTTTAGACCAGCGATATCAGGGTACTAATTGCAATATCGGCAATAAAGATGATTTTAGAAATATCTTCGTACATCAAATGAGCAGAAAAAGAATCTAGCGATAAGTTTTTCTTCTTCTAAACGACACCTAATCTGCTATGCGGTAGAGTGGAGATCATTAAGCAATGCAAGGTATAGAACCTGGATCAAGAAGAGGAGGAGGAGGAGGGGCGGGATGGAGGAGAGATAAAGAAAAGGAGGAATGTTCATAATGGGCGCGCTTTCATGAACGTTATGCGTGTGGGTGTTGTTTACTATATGCATTATTGTATGACGCTTTGCTACGATTTACAATGAACAGTGCCGAAACTTACCGGATCCTAAAATTAAAGAGAAGAGAAAGAAAAAGCATAATAAACATAATACAATATTTACACTTGGAGACTGCGGAGTTCGCGCAGTAGGGCTAAAACACGTTCTTCCTCTGTGTGAACGTTTGGAAAAGAATGGAAAATTTAAACCCCGTTTTTCGCCTACTTTTACAACAACAAATAACGCACACACGGAACAACATCAAACAGGGAGCGGGGAAAGGGATGAATTACAATCTGCAACTGCAACAACAATGGACAACAAAGATGTTTACACCACTATCGACACACAACTCGAACACGCATGCAAACAGAAATGGTACTTGTAGAGGGGGCTACTTTCTTGCGAAATATTGGAAGGGTTTGGAAAATTGTGTGGTTTGTTGTTTTTTTTTTGTCAGGATCAGAAGATATCATCCCACCATATGACCATGCGTGGAAGTGAAACACACCACAACATCCAAAGGTTGACACGACAGACACGGCACGGAAGGTTTTTGCGAATGGTTTCCTTACACTTCGATCAGGGGTTGGAAATTGAGATTTTGGCACTAAAAGAATTCAACAACAGCAAGGTGGCTAAATAAAGATTACCTTGCGTGCATTCTTGTCCAGAAAGAGCCCACCGCCGGTGCCGCTTGAACCTCCAGCTCCACTACAACCTGGGCCACCGCCTCCGCTGCTACCCGCACCACCGCTGGTGCTGGGATACGGTGAGCCGGCACCGCCCGTCGCCATGTGTGAAAACGGAACTGGTACAGAGTATTTGATCGTGTGAAGCAGCTGCACCACCACGTTTGAAACATTACGGAAGGAAAGTTTGCGCCGGTTGGCGGCCCCCAGCGCAGACCGGACGCCGAGCGTGTTGAGCATTAGTGGCTATTAGTGGAAATAAAAACAAAGATAGTTAAAATGTATGGTCGGATTACGTCAGCATTATAAATTGCATGCAATACCTTCCGTCGATGGGCAGGTGGCACGATAAAGTACGTATCGATCTCATTGTCCCGCAGGTACGAATCACGGGTGTCACCGTGTCCGGCTTCCACCTCGTACTCCCCACCGAGCGCATCCAGTGTGGCGCGTGTCACATGCACCCGGCCAGGTTCGCCGCCACTCTCCATATGATTTGCGAGCGTCACATCGTTCGACCATACGTCGAACTGCCACTTGCGCAACCCAAGCACACCGCAGAGCACACGCCCCGAATGGATGCCAACGCGCATGTTCAGTATCACGTCCGTCTGCTCCACCACGGATGCGATCGCATCGATCATATCCAGCCCCATCTCCACAGCGCACCGCGCATGATCTGCTCGCGGATCCGGTATCCCCGATACGCAGTAGTAGCAATCGCCAAGGATCTTAATCCGCAGGCAATGGTTATCGTGTGCGAGCTGATCGAATCGACCAAACAGTTCGTTTAGCAGGCGCACCAGCTCCTGTGCGCTACACTGGGACGCTAGCACGGTAAAGCCGACTATATCCGCAAACAGGATGCTGACGTTCTCGTGCTTTTGGATGTAGATTTTGTGAAACTGTCCTTCGACCGGCGAGAGGATGTCGTTCTTCATCTCCATCGCGACATGCTGCGGTAGTACGGAGAGCAGCAACCGCTCTAGTTTTTCATTCTCATCCTCCATCTCGAGCCGGGCGGCGATACAGTTGCGCGTGTCCAGAAAGGCACGACGCTGGGCCCGTTCCATCATTACGTTCACTACGAAGCCGGCCACATTAACGCCCATGAAGATTACCATATTGGCCGCCAACTACAAAGATAAGCAACAGGACAACGATATATTAAAAAGGCTGCCTTGCAAAGAAAGCTAGCAGACGGAGCAGAGGAAGTAATTGCATGTTGCGAATTGCATAACTGCTTCTTTAGCGACTTTTATTTGGCTTTCAGTCGATCTTGGTACAAACCTGCTGATAAGCGAGATACTGGAAGTTTCCCGTATAGATGTTATACCCGGTAAGACCGATGTGTATCGAAGGCAGTATGAGACCGAACAGGGCGGCCTCCCAGATTTGCAGCGGCATCATTGCGTACGACAGGAAGATGACAAACACAATCTGCCAAACGCCTTCCGCCATTACCTCGCGTGTGTCCACCGGGAACACGATGCCCACGGTCGGCATCGAGATGAAGCAGAAGGCGGCAGTAAAGAACAGGATGCCATAACACAGATATGGTAGGTGTGAATCGCGGATCAGCCGAAACTGCAACAGCCCCAGCACCACGGTAAACAGTAAACACATGAAGGTATTGAATACGTTCTGTAATGAGAGCAAAAGATGCATTCAAGTTCGGTGGTGAAGTTAATGTTTCGAAGTAGCGCGNCGTGTGTCCACCGGGAACACGATGCCCACGGTCGGCATCGAGATGAAGCAGAAGGCGGCAGTAAAGAACAGGATGCCATAACACAGATATGGTAGGTGTGAATCGCGGATCAGCCGAAACTGCAACAGCCCCAGCACCACGGTAAACAGTAAACACATGAAGGTATTGAATACGTTCTGTAATGAGAGCAAAAGATGCATTCAAGTTCGGTGGTGAAGTTAATGTTTCGAAGTAGCGCGAACTGCGTACACCGTGTTTCGAGTATGTGTTGTGCGCGATCGTTTCGAGACTATACCCACCACCGTAATGTTGTTTGCGCGGATTCAACAAAACGGCTACTCTTGTTTGCAAAACCTTCAGCACTTCCATGTGTGAAGGTTTGAACGGCCGAATGGATGTTGGTCCTCATCAGCAAACGTGCACACAATGTGAAGAGAGTTTGTCGAATGGAGCGTTCGCGCACAACACACACATCACGTCATCTCGGGAGCATCTTCGGTCTGTCATACTTACGTGCAGTGTCGGCGCCTGATTGTAGCCTAGGCTAAGTCCACCCATTACGCCGCACAGTATGACCACCAGCGCCACCACACCGGTAACGGAGAAGCGCTGCAGCTTCAGCGTGTATCGCTGGTAAAGACTTTCCAGTTCGTTGTTTTCGAAGCGCAGCTTGTTCCACGGCCGGCCGCGGGCCGCATGCACCGCGTGATCCATCCTGGAACGATTAATTTCCTGCTGTGTCCAATATTGGTGCCGGATGTTGAACGCTGACCCCCACCCCTACGTACTATTTTAATAGTCGGGTTGCGTTTACTGACGACCAGAGCTTGCGGGAGTCGTCTACACTGGGGAGGTTGAGTGAACAGCTTCTTATCTTACTCCAAGGACGATCCAAACCTCCTGTGAATAAAGAACGAACCGACCACAACAACACAAACGTGGAATAAGTAAGGTGTATGAGTGACAGTCAGATGTATCTATGTTAGATCCTTCCAAAATGTAACCAGTTCAAAGTACTCCAACTTGCTGGAACCATGCAGCAAGAAAATCAACCGAACAACCGTGGGACGTCTAAACCCACCCAGTGCGCATTGCACGAAAGGAAAATATATTATCGCCATGTGGCTTCTCCTGCTGATGTGACATGAAGCTTCATTTCCTCAACATCCGGTATGGGGGTATTTTTCAAGGATCAACCTCACACACTAGCACGCGGCCTCCGTTGGAGAGACTCTAGAAGCGTTTGTTTGTTTCAATTTCTTCTCGAGTGTCGGTGTCGACCGTTGCTCAAGTGGTAAGTTTTTCAAGCATTATCCGAGCGGAGGGCATCAGAAATTGTGCAAGAACGCACAATGTTTACTTTACAGCGACTGGAAGCCAAAGCGGAAGAGAGTGGCGGGCATCCACACCTGTAGGGAAATAATTCGCTTCCGGGCAAAAGGGATCAATTAAACAACTCGTTATCAGCCGTTACCCCAATAACGGGGTGAACACATATGTACGACCGTGTCGTTACGTCTGTAAACGTTCACACATCAAAAGCACAGATCGCATCGAACAGGTAGGTGTGTTTGCAGTAGGGAAGATATCGAAGCTGGCGGAAGATCATCACCAACACCATCAATACGGGAGAGCTTTATATTTAACAACCGGTTCTAGCTGCGTGCCGTTTTCACCCCGTTCCCTCGTTCCGCGGGCCTGTTTCCATTTGCATATGTAATCTTCCCTGCCCTTAGATTGGTGCTTTTTCTCTGCGTCTGTTAGAAGCATACATCATTAAACATGCTATTATAATTTAAACTATCCCATGCATGGTCACGACACATTGCCAATAAAATCTGCCTGAAGCGGATTTAAAATATGAAAATCAATTACTTCACTAGCGCGTGTCAGTGGCGAGTTTACACGGTGGGAAAAATAATTCCGTTCCTTCCNGTGCCGTTTTCACCCCGTTCCCTCGTTCCGCGGGCCTGTTTCCATTTGCATATGTAATCTTCCCTGCCCTTAGATTGGTGCTTTTTCTCTGCGTCTGTTAGAAGCATACATCATTAAACATGCTATTATAATTTAAACTATCCCATGCATGGTCACGACACATTGCCAATAAAATCTGCCTGAAGCGGATTTAAAATATGAAAATCAATTACTTCACTAGCGCGTGTCAGTGGCGAGTTTACACGGTGGGAAAAATAATTCCGTTCCTTCCATCCCTTCCCCCCCCCCCTCCCTCCTTCTCCTCCGGTCGGCTCGGTTTAATTACTCTGCCTTGACGCAAACAGCAACAGCCTTCTTATGAATGATTTCGGAACAGCAAATCGCACCTGAAAAATCAATATCCAACCTGAGACAAGGTGGTGGTGCGTACACACGTTGGGGACGAGATCTACGGCACACAACATTCCATATAGCCCCGCGCAGTACAATAACAAATTCCTTCTCGAGCGGGTCAGATTCTTCGGACGCACGCCCCATAATTTCAGACCCCTCGCCATCTAGGTAGGTTTTGACGTGTTCGGGTCAGCCCTGTCATCGATCTTTGACGCAGCAGCAGTAGCGCAATGGTGGCGTTGCCCGCATCCCGCGGCTCGATTAGCGTCATACGAGACGCGTGCGAAACTGGTTTTGCCGGTCGAAACGTAGCAACAAACAACAAAAACTTATATATATATATATATATGTATACATACATATCACCAAATACCATATCACGTACATTGGAATCACTTTCAGTTTCTGTTTACATGTGCCGTAGTGCGCACTATGATGGCATTTATATTGTTTTTTTCTCTCTTAATTTTGGGTTTCTTTCCCAGGTTTGAGCACTCGCAACAGGGTGCTCAGTGTGAGGTTTGGAGCACACGGGTAGACGAATGATGATCACGCTTCCCGTATGTCGTAAGATGGTGCGTAAAGTTATCAAGATGAGACACTCAGTGCCGATGCACCAATTGTCACGGAGCGCAAACTTGACGCACCAGCCGGGTATAGAGGCGCAAACGGGCACCATTATTGAAGAAATAGCCATCGTTTGACATATGACCTCCGCACTCACGGGATCGCCCAGCCATTTACGTGTTCTCTGCTGTGCACAACACGGACCTTGACGTTGACTCCAGAAAATCAACCAGCAATATATTAGCTCCATCCACACACACACACACACACACACACACACATTCGCTTATTGCGGATGTGTGGATATTGGAACTCCAATAAACTTCACTGCTGGTCCGACCCCTCCGGGTATAACGATCCATTGACGACCACTATCACGAAAACCGGTGCTATTTCGGGACGACACTCGGGGTGTATGCAATATAATGCAAAAGCCAAGCAACCGGTAATTGCAACCATGTGCGGCGCACAACTGCACCGCAGCAATCTCTGTCGCACCCACAAATAACTCACCCGGTGTAGGCTACTCTCACGTTGCGGATGGCTTTATTGGGCGGAAAATTCTACAACGGAATACCAAACAAAAACGAAAAACAAAGCCCAACACAAGACACGCTGAGCTGACACGCTTCCATCACACTGGTTTGCCGATCGATTGGAAGATGTCCCATTTCCCTAGGTGTACGTACCGTAAGATAGCGAAAGATGGGAACCACCTTTAAGAAGTACAAACCGCCCACAGAACAGGTCGTCAGCGTGAAGTTGACGGTTGGGTCGGCTGAATGTCACACACAGTACACGGTCCGTTTGACGGTCCCGGGAAGACAATTTAAAAGGACACACTGTGATCGATTGCGTCACTTGTTTCGCTTGGAAGAAAGGCACATTCCCTCCTCTCTGTTCTGCCTTTCCATCTTGGGTGTTACTCGAGAAAATTCCAGCCCCCTCCCAAAGATTCGTAGGTGGCATTTATATTTGCATCTTCACAATTCGCTGCAACCGATTGCAATTGCCCGGAACACACACACACCTGTCGCTTGGACGTATACAAAAAGGAAAAGACCAGGAAGAAGGAAAAATTGAAAAAGCGCTCACGAAATAAAACGACCAAGCAAGGTGTCAAGCTTTATTGTCCGCAGTCAACCTCGAATTGGTCGAATGGCGGAAGCTGATGTTATTCTTCAGTAACTTCGGTGCAGAGCCAAGCAACCGACAACTGTGCTGGGGCGAGAGTCATTCACCCATGAAGCTGCGCTGTACGCGGTTTATGGCGGAAGGAAAAGTTCAGCCGGTGGATGAACTGGGTCACTAGAATTCTTAGTTGGGCAGGCGTGATTTTACGCGGTAAAACAACCATGCCCGTCCAATATGATTGCCAAGAATTGCAATCATCCGGTACCATTTGCTGGCGCGGATATCGAAACGCTTCCCGTGCCTCCCGTTTGCTGGCATCGCTCTGTAATGGGGCAAACATCAAACAACCTATCGACATGGCTAGACAATTTCAAGCGCGCATTATTAATTAACACTTTGCTTTGCGCTAGTACATCCGCCAACCTAACCACCAGTTCGTTCGAACGGCGAAAAAAAGGCTGCGTTTAAAAAAAAAAACCCTTCGTGAGGTGACAATTGTCAAAACAGCGTTACCACCACATCACGGCTAGCCCATTGCACAAGCGTATCGTCGTACCGGGAAGTGATGGGATTTTTTTTGTTTTGTTTACGCACGATATACCATCGGCTTCCAATAGGATGCGCGCAGAGATCGTTGAATGTTAATTGAGTACTTTCCAAACAAAACCAAAGCAGAAACGCATCTAATCCCCAACACGCTGACAAATCGCGGGCCGCGCACTATCTAGCATCCCCACGGGAAAGTTAACAGCTCGAGCGGCATTTGCTGACAGTTTCTAGAAGTTTGGGACGATCACACTTTTCTCACACCCAAGACTTTATGATCGCTTTATGGCAGCAGGAAATAAATCTCGGGTGTCGCGATATTGTTCGGCCATGCCCCAATCGTGTTCCCATCGCGCAACCGTAAAGATCTTTTACACGTTTGCGCGTTTGTTGCGCGACATTTTGGGGGATTTGTTTTACACCGTTGTGCATGGACGTCTAACAAGAGCATTAAAATGGAACGGCAATGTTGTCTTTCGGTTGTTTCCTTTCTTTGTAGCTTCAAAATTAAACCCATCTCTCACGGATGGTGGAGCAGATTTATTCGCTTTGGTACCGCAAGTAAAGCAAGCCAGAAGGTACGTCCTCTTCCCCTGTCAAGTGTCTGTGTGGATCGTTCGCTAAAAATAGCTCCATGTACAAATGCATAATATTGCAGCATGCTGAAAGCTGTCCAAACGGCAAGAACATCAAAACAGCAGTACTTCAGCAAAAAAAAAAAAATGGCTTCTGGAGGTTGAAGTTTTAGCGCACTGTCAATTTCCCGACCTCGAAAGTGTTTCACTGGTGAACGCGTTGGGAAAGATCAGGCTTGAGAAAACGGTTTAACGTGCGTGAGTTGCATTACGGGTGACTCAGAGACCTGCATCGAAGGTGCTTGTTGAATAGAACTACATCTCAGGAGTAACGTAATTCTCCAACCTCGGTACTCGATCGTACTATTCAGCTGTCGAAACCTTACCCCCGAAACTCTCGAAATACAAACACGCACACCAAGCGATGCCAGATTATGTGTAGTCCCGGTGTGTGTAAGACAACACTCAGACACGATGTCGTCGTCGGCAAGACATTCCACGCTCGGCGAAGGTTCGACGACGCGTGATCGTCCATATCTTGCGGTCGTGGTCATCAGAAACGGTGCCTAGTCGCGCAAGGGAAGCGCAGCTTGAGATAGAGAGAAGCAAAAACAACAACAACAAAAAAAAACAAAACGAAAACATCCAAACTTCACCCAAAGCGCGTCTCCGTGCGCCTCTCCAGGCGCATAGCATTTCGGCCCATTTCGTTGTTGAAGGTGGACGACAAACAAACAACACCGCTCGGCGACTGTCCACATGCAGCCGGGCGGCACCATAGATATATTTGGATTCGATGTGCGTCGCTCGGCTTCACGGTGGACGGCCC
>STHB01000015.1:340571-404559 GCA_018908115.1 Anopheles rivulorum
CCCCACAGACACATACACACCACCCTCGTGCCGGTCAAACAAGCATTTGGATGATGTAATTGTTTGCACTACGCGAAAGCCCGAAGCCAAAAATGTTGCGCATGCGATCCTACTACACCTGCCCAACACGCACGCACGCAACGGCTGGCGTCAAACAGTGGACAATTGCTTCGCTGCCGTTGTTGGGGAGGGTGTGCGTGTGTGCGTGTAGTTTCCAGACAAGCGAAACAATTCACCCCAATCGCCAGGGGTTTCTGATCCCCAACAACGAATCTTTCACCGCACGTAGACACATACAGCCCGTAGCCCGAACCGTTTGGTTCTGTTTCGTTTACATTCGCCTTTTTACTTGTGCACCGTCTACTTGACCGTGCGGAGAGAGCGTGCGCGCTTCTTTGGGGGGATTTCAGTGTGTGTACGTATGTATTTGTGTGCGTGTATGTGCACAGGTGCACACGAGCGGTGGAGCATCGTGCCATCGTGCCAGCGATACCGGGAATGAGTGACTTCCCTGCACAGTCCCGCGAGATGAAGTGAAATTGTTTGTAAGCAGTGTCTCCCAAGCACAATGGTCGCTGCACTGCGTGTGTGTGCCCCCTGGTGAGATTTTCGTGGCTAGTTTTTCGTGCATACCATCCCTTGCGGCCTAATCAATCAACCGTCGCTACGAACAACATTCCCCAAGCACCGAAACCCATGCAGCTGACTGCTGCCCTTACCGAAGGGAAACAATTGCTTAGTGCACGCATACTACCATAGTACAGCTCGTGTCCGTTCTGGCATGACAATCAAATCCATTCGCGACACTGCTGCGGGTCTCAATGTTTAACTAACGGTGCCCAGTTTATGACAGGAACGTAAAGCACACAGTGATATATACGTTTTGTTTCGACTGCCCAAAACTTTACTGCGAACGCACGAACGCGCTCATGTGACTGACGCGAATCAATCAGTTTGTTTTTTTTTTGAATCGCAGCAATCAAATTTACCAAGTAATATTACCCCCCCCCCAACAGTTTATACACACAGTCTTACACGCTCTTAGTAAGACGAGAACGATAGTGAGTGTATGCTACTAGCGCCAGGTTGTAGGGGTGTCCATTTGTTACGGAAAGCGGATTAGCTTTACGTCGTCACCTTCGAATCAGCCAACCATCGGTGGAAGGCCCGGTTCCGGCTGATCGTGCATCTAAAGCAGTTAGAAAAAGATAGAAAGAAAAACAACGGTTTAAATCAAAACTGGCAAACTCGGGTGGTCTTTCGCTGGATGCTTACTACGGCGGGAAAGCAAATCGTTTCGATCGATAGTCAACCAGTGTGTAGCATCGCCAGTAACAGCATCCCACTGCATTTAGCCGATTGGGGGAATTGTTGAAGCCTTTTAGTGTGATCCTGTCCTGTCCCCACCGGTCTCCGTTGACCACCCAACCATGACGTCGTTGGACAGCGACAGCAACGTTCCGGTGGATCCTAGAGTGCAGGTGAATCCATTTGTAAGCGCACTTACACACACACATACACGTACAAACACATACATAGCCAAGCACAGTTGAATGCATTTTGCAAGGATCGATTACGGATTAAGGGGGTGCTTTCTAAAGGCAATTGTGAAGGACATTCGCAAGCAACATTAGCCTTGCTAACCTTTGAACTATTTCAGTTTTCTTCCTCCACCCTAATATTTCCGATACCGATACATTATTTAAATGTCTTCTTATTGGTCTTCCTCTTGTTTGGCCTTCCTGGTACTGGATATTGGATCTCCTAAAAATATTTAAAACAAAATAAAATCATAGATTGAGTTGGAAAAATTAAACGAAGCAACCGACAACATCAACAAATATGAAGTCGATCTGGACGTAAGTGCGCTAATGCTGTACTTCAGCAGCCGTTCGCTCACTCAACTAAACACGTGGATTAATTTTTCTTTTCCCATTGCCGTAGGAAGCGAAAAACGAATTCCGCGAGCTGCTCAGGGAAAGTGCGGAAAAGATAAAGGCGATCGCAAAAAAGGTTGGCAATTCGATCGATGCAGCGAAACCGTACTATGAGGCACGACTTTACGCCTCGCAGGTAAGCACGAGCGAACGCAGAAGGATCCTAGCGTCCTTCGTAGGAAAGGAAGTCAGATCACCACAGACTAGTCTTCAATCTTCGCAATCTTCGCACTTAGCTCTGTTTCGCACGTACTCTTCCTACTGTTTTGTTAGTTTTTGTGTTTCCTGCCCCAACCCTTAATGTGCGGTTAGCTTAGCTTAGAAGTTAAACTAATTACTAATACCCGAAAGGGAGGGTAATGTGGGAAACGATGTTACAAGCAAATAATGTTCCGAAACCATTCTGTTCATCCCAGCTGGCGAAGGAAACGCAGCAGTGTGCGCTTAACTTCGACAAAGCAAAATCGGTACATGCCGCGGCCAAGGAGATGGTGTACCTGGCGGAACAGGGGCTGGGCGAGAAGTCGACGCTTGATACGGCGTGCCAGGAGATGCTTACGCATGCGACGACCCGTGTTAACGAGAGCCAGAACGAATGTACCGAAATGCGGAACGTGCTGAAAATAAGCGAACTCAAGCTCGAGGTGGCCAACAACCGGGTCTGTAAGCTGCACTCCCAGCTCAAGGGTGCCATACGCGCGTCAAGGTATAATAGTGCAGCATACCCTCCCGTAGCGTGTCCATTGTGGGTGCGAGTGCAATTTTTATGTTTACATTAATTACCATCTTCTTTTCTTCTTCCTTTCCCCGGGAGCGCATTGGCTTTGTTTGTGTTTTGTGTTTGCCGATGTTTTGTTTTTTTTTGTTTTTGTTTTTGGTCCCATTGTCTTCGGTTAGCTAGTTTCGATATCCGGCGCAATCTTTTGTTGATGAACATTATTGCCTACCAGCATGCGTTGCTTTTCCTGTAAGTATTTTCTTAGTGGTAGAAAAGAAAAGCACACAGTAGAACCTTACTTCCAGATGGGTAATGATAATTGGCATACTAACCACGCACACCGTTTCCACCAATTACACGTACCTCGAAAGGCCGTACTACGAGCTGCGGGCCAACTATAACGCGCTGCTGCTGGAACAGAAGCAGAAGGTGGTGGAGCTCGAAACGAAGGTAGCCGAATCGAAGCTACGATACAACGAGGCCTTGTCGAACCTAGAGCGCATCTCGGAGGAGATCCACCGGCAGCGTAAGGCACGTGCCAACAGCCTGGACGAGGATGGTGGCGGTTCCGGATCGTCCTCATCGTCGGCCGTGACGGGGCGTGGTGGTAAGATGCTGGCGACGATGCACCTCCCGTTCAGCAACTCACCGTCGGCAGCCCGGATCGAAAGCAACGACGAGTATCTGGAGTTTCCGGCCAAGCTGTCGATTAAGGCGAGCCCGATCAAGCAGAAGTATCTGGACAAGCTGGACTGTCCGCATCTGCTGAAGGACTTTGCGCGCAAAACGAGCCCGAGCGGTGAGAGCGACTCGGACAACTATCAGTTCTCGCCGAATCCAACGATCGATGACATCACGAACATGTCGTCGGAAGACATTGAACAGTGGACGGAGATACGGTTGTCCAACTCGAACAGCAGCAGCTCGGGATACTCGCAGCACAACTCGCTAGTGCTGGAAGATGCGCCGACACCGCAGGACGAAACGACCGATTCGTCGTCGGAGGACAGCCCGAAAGCAAAGACGCGCATTATCAAGATGGAAACGTATCAGCCGGAGGGTGGGACGCGGCGTACGGACGGTATCGCCGGATGGATCGCCAAAACGGGGAGCGTGGTCGGTTCGGCGGCGTCCAGTTCGAACACGGGCAGCAACACTAGCAGCAACTCAACCACCGCCAGCACCGGACGGCGCCAAAGCCTGGACATCATCATCGATACCGGTGACCGGGTGAAGGATGTGTTTGCGCAGGGCATTCAGCGCATCGGCAAGACGCTCGAGCGGCGCAACAGCGAATCGGAGGTCGCCCGGGACGAATCGGCCGGAAGTGATTTTTTTCTCTTCCAGCGCTCGGACCCTGCAAAGGATGGTTTGTCGGATGAGCAGGTGGAGAACCTTCTTCTAGATCAAGACTGCTCCGACATCTTTCAGAACGTGGTAAACATATCAAAATGAGGCCGGCCCGCATCCGTCCACACCGTAGCAATGGTGCGGACGGACGGGTCCAGCCAACCAGAGTGAGATGATGTGTACATACATCTATTATCGTATACACGGAACGGATGCAGCCGATCCGCCCGGCACGTCGTGCAGTAAAGCGCTGCACTGGCGAATCTGTTGGAACAGAGATAAAATTAGACATGAAGCAATTATTCAACAAGATCACAGCATTACTAACGTGCGCAAGCGAAACCATCGTGTATTGTGTTAAACGATGTTGTTGATTTATCATAGATTCTAACGCCCCCAGCAATAAATAAACCATAGAGCGTGGTGCAATGCCGCAATGCAGTAGAATAACAATTTCCTGTGTTTCTTCACTAGTTTTCCACTCACAAACAATCACATTCCACCGTTCGATTCGAGCACAGCTGAGAAAGTGTAAACAAACACGTTTGACATTTCGGTGCAGCGTGCGTGTTTACACCGGAACAATACAGAAAGCGACGTAGAAAAAAATATATAAGACCCAGACGGCAGCCTAAAGCTTTCCAATATATACAATGTGACTAAATTATCTCGCTTAGTAACACTCCATGTTTTTTGAGAATATACTATTAATCGTGCATTCATTTTACACCAATTCATAATGCTGGTAAAGCACGAAAGCAATACATAATATCATACCAAATTTATTTAAAAAGTTGATCGAGTCGAGAGCTTTTGTAGTGTAGATTGCATAACTTTAGGAGGAAATGTAACTGTTGATAGCGTTGCCGTGAGCTTGTTTACGTTTTGTTTATTACTCGTAAAAAGCTTTCGCCCACTAGATAGGTAAAAAAGTAGAAAAGGCGTTGTTTATGTTACTTGTTTTTGTTATCGTTGCTTACACACAATACATCCCTCTCGTGGATGTGTATTTGCGCGTGTGTGGAAAATATGGAGAGATATGCCAAACTGATGTGCGCACTGTATAGAAGATTGCATATATACAGAGGCACACTTGCACGCCGTGAGTCACCGTGAGAAAAATCGAAAGAAAATGTCACGAGCAGTCTGAAAACAAACACAGGTGGTGCTTTCACCCGTGCTCGCTTGTTGATTTCTGCTGTTGTTCCTGTCCGCCTGTGTGCCGTTTGCGATGGATTGCAGCCCACCGGATACGCTAATCCTAAAAACTATCGTACACACGGGTACGAAAGTGGTTCCATTTCGTGACGGTACAAGGGTAAGTGCATGGGGAATGGATGGCTTGTATCGCTAGATGCATAGCAATGTAGAAATTTCCCCGATGTTTCAATTGCTTTTGTCGCTGTAGGTTAAATTCCACTATCAAACGAGAAAATGTGACGAATCGCGAACGCTCATTGACGACAGTCGAACGCAGCAGAAACCAATGGAGCTGGTGCTGGGCAAAAAGTTCAAGCTCGAGGTGTGGGAATCGATCGTACAGCAGATGGCCCTGCACGAGGTGGCACGGTTCCGGTGCGATAAAGCCCTGGTAATGCAGTATCCGTTCGTGTCGAAAACGATACGTGACTCGCAGAAGCCGCGGGAAGAGCGCAAACACTGTTGCGGCATGACGGTACAGAACGAAGGCATCGGGTACAAGGATCTGGACGAACTGTTCACCAACCCGCAGGACCTAGAGTTCACCATCGAGATACTGTCGATCGAAAGCCCGGAAGAGTACGAGAAAGAATCGTGGCAGCTGAGCGACAGCGAGAAGCGCTCCCTGGTGGAGAAGCTACGCGAGCAGGGCAATGCAGCATACAAAGCGAACAATCTGCCCGCTGCCCTGGAGGCATACTCGTATGCCACGGGCATCATCGAGCAGCTGATGCTGAAGTAAGTAGCTCACACTTGCATCCGTACATGACCCAGATTGCTCAACCCGCTTGTCCTTTTAAAAGGGAAAAACCGCACGAACCGGAGTGGAACGAGCTGGCTCAGATGAAGGTTCCACTGCTGTTAAACTACTCCCAGTGCAAGCTGTTCGAGAAGGACTACTATGCGGTGATCGAGCACTGTACCGAGGTGCTAAAGTACGATCAGGACTGCGTAAAGGCGTGGTTTCGACGGGGCAGAGCCCATGCAGGTGCCTGGAACTTTGATCGTGCGAAGACCGACTTTGAACGTGCTGCCGAGCTGGACTCCAACCTGCAGCCCTCCGTGCGTAAGGAGTTGGCCAAGTTGCAGGAACAACAGCGCCTAAGGGATGTAGAGGATAAGTTGAAGTATCAGAAGCTTTTTTAGATGTTTGTTTCTTTTCTAGCACGGAAAGGGTGGAAAAGTTTTAGGATAGTCTGCACTGGCTGTAGGTCGCGTATAGATTTTTTTTCCTTTTCTTTGAAGGTAGAGGCTTATTGTGGGCCGCTCCTACCATTTTTTTTTCTCTCGCCGGTCGAGTTTTTTTTTAGTATGTTTTATTTTCGTTTTCGGTTTTTGTTTTTCAACCGTTTATGTTTTGTGTCTGTGTTGTTTGTACTACATGTATTTGTATTTCTGTGTTTACCAGTTCCGTCTTAGATGGCTTTAGAACTGTTGATGCTCGTTGGCTTCGCCGTCTAGAGCTTTTTGCAATACTAGACTGTAAAGCGATGAAAGTGATCCGGTCGCATTTCTAGTGCATCTAGATTGGAGCGTCAATCACCACTCATACAATCCCAACGTTTTAACAAATAATGTGTAACGTATACAGGCTCCCTGTTTGTTTCGTTTGTCTTAACGCCCAAGTAGGTCATATCTGTCATGTTAATAGGCTTTTCTGTCCCATAACTAGTCTTTGCAATCGTTTTCGGTGTACCAGCATCGACAGTGGTCAATCCTATTGTTGATCTTGTTTGCCAGTGCATGTTTTCGTTGTAGTCAAACTAACTTTTGGGTGGGTGTTGGGTTTGTCATAGCAAATAGTTCGCTATTTGTAACTTGGTTTATCCATAACTGACTAGTCAGTACACAGGGAGAGTGGCAATGTATGTCTAACAAATTGAATTTGTTTATTTTTTAAATTTTTATTTTGAATGTAGCAAATAGGGGAAAAAAGCACACACACACACATGTACCTAAATATATTTAATTATATACACCCATTTGATTTATACACTCATGTTTTCTGGAATGTATTTGTACTCATATGAAAATCATTGGCAGGGTAGCAGGGTATATCTTTCACAGCTCTTGCACGAATATCAATTCATGATTCAATGTGATTCAATGCATATTAGCTAATTGAGCACTCGCAAACATATTAAATGGTGGTGTTGGCGTATTGGTGTTGGTGAAGTAACAAAAGAAACCGTTGCTTATTTATGGCAGGATAATCTGTGTATCTGCGTATCTAAATCTTATACATTCTTTTACTGTTTACACTAGTTGTGCAATGAAGCTACTCAATTGATTCCTTCGCGCTTTTCTAACGGAGATCCATAAGAACATATTTTGAGTAATAGATAGATAATTGTGCCATTCGGATCAGTGGGCCTAATGGTGTTTTGTGCAAAAAAAAAAAAAGGAAAACAATGAAACAGATAATCCAGTTTTGTTGCAAGAGTCGTACCTCAGGGTCAGGAAATATAAATAAAACTAGTGGAAATTACGCTAGCACAGAACCAAGAGTAATTAATTTTCGATTACACCTTCGAAATAGCATACATGCGAACGAATCTTCAGAATGCGCAGCTGTGGGGTCCTCCGTACGAAGATATCGCAGCACCGCTGTTAGCGTTAAGTGCACACGCCAAGATGTTGCTGCGATAACGAATTTGGCACTGAACGCGGTTTTAGGAAACCGGTAACATGGCGACCAGACCGGTAGGAACCCCGTGCCGTTCCAGCACGTGTGGATCGAATGTCAATGGCGAACGCACGTCCCATCGTACCGGCTATCCATCACCGAATCTCGATCGCCAGGTTCGTACAAATCGTACAAACACGCGGCAATCCCGGTCCGAATCCGAATCCGATAAGAACGATGTGTTACATGGCGAGGCTGCGCTAAGACAGCGCAAAAGCTCACCAGGATCTTATCTCCTCGTGTCACCACGCCCGTGTCACAGCTTCGTCACCGTTTGAAGATGTTTGCCGCGCGAAAACAATCCCAAGGCGGCAACGGACGGTGATGATAAGGTGTGGTTGTGGCGTCGCCGTTGTTGTCGTCGGACCAGCAGCAGTTGATTGCCACTGATGCCACCGAACCTCTGCCGTGGCCCGCCCAGCAGGACCATCAGTTCCGGTGTATCCGGCGCCGCCTCGTACGCACTCTTCTCCCCGCACACGTGTGTGTGTGTGCGTATCGAGGTGAAAAAGGGAGGTTGATAAGATAAGTAGATAAGGTGGGTAGTAAAGCCGTCGGATTCGTCCCACGGATTCCCATCGACATTGCCCGTATCAGGCAGCAGGGTAGGGTCTGTGAATAGCATCGGAGACAGACACAAGGCGTGGTGCGGGCTCAACACACGATGTAGTGACAGTCGTTAGCGCAGCCAACGACAATCCAAAACGCAACCAAAACGTCCCGTTTCCATCCCGTGGTGAGTCGTCCAAAAAAAAACAAAACAAAAAAAAACAAAAAAGATATACAAGCCAGTGATTCAGTGCGTGCGTGTCCGGCAAGACCTAGAATACGCCTAGTGTTATCGGTTATCCGTTCTGAGTCGAAGTCGACGGGAACGGATGACTGCACACACACCGCACCAGACGTCTGGTTGGTGGTAAGGCAACCATTATGCAACACATCCGGCTGCCAGGTCGACGACGCACGACGCACACACACACGCAGCACGCGGACGTCCCGGTGCGCCACAATGGAGGCGTTCATCAATGAGATGGTGGAACCGCGCGTCTTCGATCTGATTGTGCTCATACTGCCGAAATGGAGGATGCTGCTTTACATCTACCTAATGCATGTAAGGTTAACCCCCCCCCCCCCCCACCCCCCCATCAAAAGCGGGCGTGTACGCTGCCCTACATCTTTATCTCCGGCTTTCCGTCCACTAGATCGTAATCTTTACGCCGGTGTACGTGTACGGTGCGCTAGTGAGCAACGAGCCGGAACTGGAGCTCATCTGTCCGCCTGTACTGCTGATTGGCTTCGGCCTGCTGCATCGTGCCGCGTTTCGCTTCAGCAGCGTCCGCAATACCCGCACCCTGCTGCTCGGTATCGTCACGCTCAGCATCGGAATCTCAGCGAGCGGGTTGGTCGCCATGCTGTGTAGGTCGCCACACTACCTGCTGATGGTGCTGCTGTACAGCGTCGTTGGAGGTAAGTGACCGTCCGTTCGCAACTCGTCGCCAAACGCTCTGATGCATAGCTACGATGCGCACTGTTTTACCACAAGGTTTCGGCTACCAGCTGGTGTTTTCGCGCATGTGGAAGATACTGGCGAAGAGTTTCAACGCCCGCAAGGAGATGTTTGTGATAAAGTTTCTGCACTCGTGCGGTCAGGCCACCAGCCTGCTGGTGTTGCTCGCCTGCTTTCAAGTACCGTGGGAGGGTTACATCTACGGCGTGCTGCTAATGCTGTTGACCGGCGTTGTGCTGCATCTCGTACCACTGACGATGTTGGTCACCGGCGAGAAAGATCGCCTGCGCAACGATCGCGATGTGCTGGTGCAGCTCACCGAGAAAGGGAACGAATCGTACTATGCGCACGTTGCGACCAGAGCGACGCAAGACGCGATGCCTGAGCATGCGACAGGCTCACCAGCAGTGCCTGCCGCCGAACCAGCCGTGTCGACGGCATTGCCGCTGAGTTGGAAAAATCCGGCCAATTTCAGTGCGCCTTCGCATCGGCCTGAGCATGAGGTCGGCGAGATCAACACACACCTGTCGCTACCGCTAGCCTGTGCGTACAGGGAGTGTGAGGAGTCGCTGCTGAACCGCCCGGAAGGCAAATGCTACAACCAGGATGGTGTGGAAATTCTCGAGATGATACTGGAGGAGGATGAAACCGGTGCGGACGCGTGTGAACAAGCAGACGCACCACCGGACAGTGTGGCGGACGGCGACAGCTACTCGGCGGCAACGGAAACCGGCACGGTAGGTAAATGGCACTGGCTGAGCCAGCTCTGTGCAGCGATTGTCGGTGCGTCACGTGCGCTAGATCTCAGCGTGCGGCCAAATCTTAACCTGCGACTCGCCACGTCGATGCGCAGCGCAATCGGCGATTGGCGGTGTTGCAGCTGCGCCCTGCTCAAAGCGACCGACGCCAGCATCTTTGTGCTGTTTCTGTGCATACTGCCGCGGCTGAACGTGCACTACTATCAACAGCCGTCCCGGGCCCGCCACATGACCCTGCTGGCGGTGGTCGTAATATCGTCGGCGTGGGTCGGTACCGCCTTGCTGTTGCTGTGCTGCGAGCTGCGGTTCCGAAATCTGCACGAGCGTCTGCTCGTGTTCGGGCTGTTCTTCCAGGCGTTCGGGTACTTCTGCGTCTACACCATCCGGTCGAACTTTTGGACGTTTGCCGGTTGCATGCTGATCGGGGTCGGCCACTCGATCGCCTGCGCCTACCAGGAAGCCGTCATCAAGCGGCAGCTCGGTCAGCACCGTTGGACCACCGCCAAGGCCGGCATCGGGCTGCTCGCTGGTCTGGCCGTGCTCGCCCTTGGCACCATCGCTAACGTGTTCTACGTGTACGGGCCGATCGATCAACTGCTGTTGACGTTGCTGCTCGTTTACAGTGCCGCCGGTGCATTCTGGATAGCCTGCAGCTGCCGGATATGGTTCATTTAGCTGCCGGTGACCAACCAACACTGCAAACCGCGTGCTCGTTTCAGTGCACCTCAATCAAACCAGTTGCAACACACACATTTTCCACTTCCAAACATGCCTCCTTCTGTGTAGGTCATTTTCTTCAATGCTTGCTCAAAGGACGCACGTGGAGCTAAAACGAAAGGGTAATATAAACATTGTGACATATAAAAAGGAGAAATGAAATAAGTTAACCCGTCGCTGTGTTTCGCCTTTCGTTTGTTTTTAGCGTTCTCTGTTATACCGCGCACAGTGTTGTGTCTGTTTTATTTGTCCCAAAATGTTGCTTCCATTGCCTTTTTCGCACCCAACCGTACATGCCTTAAGGACCGTCCAAACTGCGGCACAACGCACACACACACACACACACACATACACCCTTTTTTTCTAGTTGTCCTCAACCTACTCTTGCTTCACACGATCACACGCTGCTATTTAGCTGCAGCAGCTACGGTTCAGCCGCGCTGTACGGAACCACCGTCTCGCTCGCTTCCCGTCTTTTGTTTTACAGTTCTGTTTAAATAATATCGTCTGCCGTTTGTTTTTTTTTGTTTTGCCTTCATCCTTGTTTGGCGCTCAACCTTGTTTCGTTACATGCATTTAAGCTTCCATCAGACACTGCCGGTTAGTGCGGGTGGCATATTTTCGATTGAATACAATTGATTGAAATTCTCTTTCGTTAATACCTGCGCAAAAAAAAGAAGAGAATTGAGTTATAAATAAGACGAATATATTTTCCCTCTGCTCCGATTACACACTTCCGCGAAACGGGAGGGGATGGGGATAGGAATGGCAGAGAAGTTTGCCATTCGTGTATGTATGTGTGTGTGTGTGTGTGTATATATATATATTTAAAGAGTAAGTATTAAGGATTTTCTTTATCAGTATGCAGGTTATCTGTTGCAGTATTATGCTCGCCTTGCATCATGCTCTTCTTCCCTTGCGCCGTTGCTGCCTACTGCTGCTTGTTTTATGTATAGTATTAATATTATCTTTAACTACTACCGTACGTTTTCTACTACTGCTAAACCACTTCCTTGCACGATTCGTTACATACGCCTGGGCTTCTCTTTCCCTTATTGGTTATGCTGCGCCTTTCGTGCACTTTGAGTCCACAAGTTTTGCTGCAGTTTCGCTGCATGCAAGGGTGCGCTTAATTAGTAAGGTAGTATGTGTGTGATACTTTCTCGTTCCATTTGCGACCGCTCAGTTAAGCTTTCCCGCCTGTCCCCGACCCCTTTCGCTTCTCCTTTCGTCCACCTAGACGCCCGTAAGCGGTTGGTAAAGGGTAACTAAGGGGATGCTACAATATCCTTACCGAGAAGGGGGGTTTGCTGCTGTGTTTCCTGCACAAGCTTGTGTGCGCACGTTGTCCCTTTTACTCGTTTTTTTTTTTTTTTTTGTTGCGTTACCCCCATTGCTACGTTGTGTGGTAAGCCTCAAACTTTACTTTATGATTCCTAAGGAATCTTGTATCTTGGATTTCTTTTTACTTTGCTTTGCTTCCTCCCGTGGTGAGGGGAGGGGGGATGGGGGGAGAAGTGGGAACGACAGCTCTGAGTGGTGAGTCGCGTGAGTTGCGAGTCGGGGATGAGGGAAGGTTCCTAGCATAAGTTAGCATAAATATATGGATGGCGCCCCCTCGAATACCGATACCCGGGGGACGGGTGAAGGTTCGGCAGGCGCGACACACGCACAAACACCTGCACACATGAACACACGCAATGAGGGGCATGGTTGGCAGCCAACATACCACCTCAAGCACATCTAGAGACGAATGAAGCAACATCGGCTGTATCGTGCTGTCTCTATAATGCAAAAAACAATAACAACATACAGTAAGCAAAGTGTGCATTACACTAAGCAACAATTACTCGCAACCACAACACACATACACATACACACGCATTCGTAAATCATCCTTTTTCTCGCACACACTTTCACACGCAATTTTCGTTGCAAAAACCAAACGCGAACACAATGCGTTTATCACAATGATATAAATTAATTTCCTGCTCTCTAGTGCTGGTTGAGAGAAGACAAGAAGCTTGTGATTCAAGGAAGGAGGGTGAAGGGATTGAGAGTAGCTGACCAGAAGGGAGATCCAAACAAAACAAAAACAAAAAAAACAATAGTAAACCAATTCAGACGGGCGGTAAGATCGTCTCGGGACATTGCAATGTAATACTGTGGAGATATAAAGCGGGGGGTAGCATGATCCGTTCCCTTTTTCTAACAAATAAAAAAAAACCCCTGTGGGACCTTTTCCTAATTCGTGATTTGATTTTAAGGCTTCATCACCCGTTCTTGGACCGCCGTTCCGTGCATTCGGAAGAAATATGTTGGTGTGTGAATATTTGTATATGTGTGATTGATCATTCAATTCAATCATATTTTTACAGGTCTTCCAACTTTTTAGTCCCTAGCTTAATGACCGCTAATATGTTTGCAGCTCCTTAGCTCCATAGTGTTAGCTACTGCGAATAGTCCAATTTAGAAATATATTGCCAACCGCCAACCGAGGATCCGTTACCGGGGAGGGGGGAACGATATACAGATTTTATAAGTTTTTTGTTTTCTTCAAAGCCAGTTTGCTTCCTTAGTTTAACATCGTTCGATTTACGACACGATTGTTTTAAAATCTTACATCTTTCATTTTATTATAATTGCACTACAAAAAGGGGGATATTGTTATAAAAAGAAACAATCGGCGCCCAATAATTCCCTCAGTCTAAGGCAAAAATCTAAGGAAACCGTTGAAAAAAAGTTAGTAGAAAAAAAAAACACGTAAATCAAAAGGATCGCACTATCACTGCGAGAATACATATAACAAAACAAAAATCGATAAAAAAAAAACACGATTCACTTTACACGGTGGATAAGGATAACAGTTACGGCAAAACCGTGTTCCACGTTTGCTCCCCCTTCCTTTCATCTATTCCCCGTTTTCACTTTCGCTAACGAGAGAGCGAACGGTTTCACCATTTGGTTTTAGTGCAGTGTTTCAATGGTACAGGTGTGTCGCCCATCCAGCCATCAAGCCAAAAGCAAACGAACCAAACCATCGTCAGTTCACTCGGTTCCCCACCCAACACCACCTAACGCAGTTCAGCAGTCGGACTGTGCCGCCGAGTAGTCCAGGTCCTTTTTAACGCTCCGTGCGAGACGGTCCAGCTCGAGGGCTGCATCGGTACGCATGCTAATCTTATCGCTCGCCGACACCGTATCGGTAGTGCCGTTTATTACGTTAGAACGCGGTGACAGCGAGGAAGGTGATGAGGACGCACTGAGCGGACTGCCGGTACCGGCTACACCGCCGGCAGCAGCTGCCGCCGCAGCCGATCCGGGCGAGACAGACTTCTTGTGCAGCAGGGAGTTGAAGAAGTTTGCCAGCACACCTTCACCACTCTGCGTGCCGGGTGTAAGCTTACCATCGACCTGTCCGCGGACACAAAATTCATTAGTCAGCGGGGAAGCAAACTTGCTGGCCGTTTCATAACCATCAACTAAACACTCTAACAATACCTTCTTTGGTGAGCCCTGGGCACCAGCGGCGACCGGAGTCCGTTGGGTGCTCTTGGTACCGTTGCTGGGCTGGGACCGAAGTGGCGATTCGCCCCGCGTTGGCGTCTGGCCCTGCTGGAGCAGCTGCTGTTGGCGGGCAAGGAATGCTTGCTCATCCTCCGTTTGAATTTCGCTCTCACGGTTCGAAACAGTCTGTAAGTGTTTAATCGGTCTCTTGAATAAACGAACACTGCGGGGACTACACCCGACCGGGCTTACCTTTCTCGAAGGCGGTTGTGCAATAATATCGTTGTAGTAATCGTCCGGTTTGCAGGACTGCATGTTCTCGTACAGTATGCTAATCTTTTTCATGTTGTCCCAACCGGCCGGTCTGAAGCAAGAAAACAAACAAATCAACCGTGGAGCTAGTAACCTTGAGCGCGCAAGGCAAGGAACATGGGCCCGTGCTTACATTAGCACCGCATCCTTCTCGACGACCAGTGCAGGCGTCCGGAATGGTAAACCGTAGATCCGATGCGTGAGGTATTTGTAGAGTAGATCGCAGTTCTTGTCCTCCTTCACGCTGGTGTAGAAGAGTGACGCACCGTACATCAAGCAGAATCGTCGGATCCATTGCTGCATGAAGTCAAAATGCTCATCCCGATAGTCGAGCTCCTTCTCCAGCGTGGTCATATAATCGGTCTGTTTTTTTTTGTTATTAAACGGTATTCAAAAATTAAGCCAATCAGTGGTGAAAATTTTGGATGCGTTTCGCTCCACTTACCTTGGTAACGACGACGACCACATCGAGGCCTAGGTTGGTCGTTAGGACACCTTCCGGTAAGGGCAACGCGTCCAGCTCGTCATCCACCGAAGGCAACCGGTTGGTGCGCTTGATTGGCGAACCCGGATCGAGATCGTCGATCGTTTCGCAGTAGTTCTGCCATTCCGTAGTTAACCTTGCCTGACACTGCTGTTTTTCCTCTGCAAAAAAAAAAACACACACACACACGTTAGTACACGTGTGTAAATCTACCGCAGGACTTCCTTATGCTAAACGGGTTTGCGTACATCAACCCAAGATAGCAATACTCCCGTTTTTTTTTTCCGCTGCCTATAAAGTGTATTCATTTCTCACCTGGATCAATCTTTAGACCTGCGATGTGATCGTCCAATATTTTCATCCAGTGTTGCAGCTGATCCACCCAACTCCACGGTGTCGTCATCGAGAGGGTCAGTATGACGAGCGTGTGCGGGAAGTTCTGTTCGTTGAGGGCGAACTTGAGTAGATTGTTATGTCCCGGATCACCATCCAGAATCCAAACACTCAGTCGGGTAACATCTACCGGAAGGAGGAGTGTACAAAAAACGTGTTACACTGTTTCCTTGGCGCAAGGTTGGATATAGAAAAATTTGAAACAGCAACGAACCGTCTCGATATTCGTCCCGCACGTCGATGTAGGCGTACTCCAGGCCGGAACCCTTCTTTGGATCTTCGACGCCCTGAAGTTTGGCGATGAGGGTAGTTTTGCCGCTCGCATTATCGCCCAGCACCAGCACCGATTTATTCGACGGCAGCTTGGTATTGCCCTGTGTTTGCACCTCGCTCAGGATAGACGACCTGTGAAAAGATGATAAGGATGGTGTTTCAGTGTTTGCGCTTCTGCTAACACACTGGACCCCTCATGATTATTGAGGTTGCTTGTGTGAAGTACACGGATCATCCATCGCTCACCGTGCCTACCATCAATATATGCTAATCGCACGTAGGCAAACATCTCAAAGAAAAAATACAAATACAAATGTCATCGACAAAACTAACACGGAACGTAAAGGGGAGGATGGGACAGACAAAAATGTACAGTTTGAACCGCATAATGCGAGAAACATGACGTAAGATTTCTCCCCATCGCAATGTCTTTTCGGTGTTTGCTTTCTATTCTGCTCCTATCCGCTTAGTCATTTGGCTTTATGCGAACAGTACAGCTTTCCCTGCCCATCTTCACCGTGCATGCCGTTGCCACGTGATACAGACGACTTTTTCCAACTATATTTATTTTACAACTTCTATTTTGCACAACAAACCGATAGGCACATACACACATGCGCATGCATTTCAATCCCACCACTATCTCTCGTAGTGCGATTGGATTAATCGCAATGCTTTGGTGGAGACCTTCATCGCTGTGGTTTTGTTTTACCGACGGAGCCAATTTGGTGGTACCGAAGAAATTTAATTGAAATGCGACGTGCGTTTGTCGCATCCGTCGCAATTGATAGATTCCGAAAAGGAAGTGTATAACAGAACAGAAATGGCATTTGTTTTAGAATTGATGTCAAAATGCTGCAAATTTTTGAACCATACCTTACCCATATCTTAGAGCGGTCAATTATCACTTATACTTTCTTCTTCTCATCAAAACGACCTATCATATTTCCTTTGCAGTGCTGCAACTTTAGAAGTGTTGGCAGGCCATTTCTAGCTTTTTTTTTTTACTTTCCTTTCCTTCAAACTGGATAGTAACCCAACTGGAGTAAGGGGATGTAATCGACTGCAAGATTTATTTTTACTTGATTGATAAATTAGATAGAACTTGTGTTGCAGGTGAGAAAAAATCCACGCCATCTTCGGTATTCAAAGTCATGGAGCGTACTATACTTCTGAATAAGGATCTTTAGTCTGTTCCAGCAGTAGCTATAAAGGATCAGATCAGAGCAGATCATCTAGTACATTTCCTTGTGAACGTGTAAGAACAGCTGAATGCAGTTTCTACCGCTAGCTTCCTACTGCTCTCTTTCTGATACATTCACGATTCAGCCCAGCCGTTGCGATCGATCTGATCGTCTCAGTAATGCATTTTCTATCGGCGATATACGTGCAACGGTGAGATTATTTCGAAACAACAGCAAACAAAAAAACACCATGCAAAAGAGAATGTGAGAAGCTGAGGAAATGAAATTGGAACAGATGTCAAAATCCGTGGATATTTGGAACCGCAAAACAATTCTATTCCGTGGGTAGTAGGTGTCTGAGGGCAAAGCGGTGGTGTCTATTGTGCGGGATATCTTGATGACACCTGCTGTCATCTTGGTTGATCGAAAAAGAGGGTTGCTAATTCACCTCCAACCAAGGAATAAAAAAAAGAAAGCGGAGCGTGGGAAAAAGAGAAAGGTATGATCTTTTTACATCGTTCAACGCAGTTTACATAGCTAACTGATCGATCTTTCCATAGTGGCATTCGTCACGATCCGTACAGTATTTCATTCCTCACTGATGTATTCCATCATAAACACGCAACTCGAAGGATACTTACCAGAGATTTTCCTTCGCTTCTGCATCCTTCTTTCGGGCGGCGGTCGTGGGGGTGGTGAGCCCGTGCACCTGTGACTGCGTTAGGATTTCCATCGCTTTTGCAAAACCTTCCTCTCCAAGAACAGTATAGTCTCAGTGCAGTGGGGGGGTTGATCGCGGTGGAGAGACACGGTCGCTTCCTAACCTATCAGCCGGTGTTTTAAAACCCCTACTTCCCAAACACACATAGACCAATGTGCGTGCACACACACGCGCATGCACCGCACACTGACAGACACACACACAGACACACACGAGCGCGCGCACACTGCAGCGCTAGTGGCCGCGATTGAGGCTTTCTGATGGAGGTGTTGATAGTTGTTGATGACGATGCACCACGGCCTTACAGGGTTTCTTTCGAAAAGCGGTACCTGTCCGCGAAGCCTTGCCCGCACTTGAACTTAACACCTTCCGGGCACCAGAATACAGATCCTTTTCACAGCATCCGGAAAATAGAGAATGAAAGGAGAAAATTAGCAAACATCGCAGCTCATTTCTTTTTTCTTTGACGAGCAAAGGAAGGCAAAGCGGAATGATGTTGGAAAGACATTTGGCCTCTTTCCGAGGCGCACATACACGTACTGTCTTTTCCTTTCGCACACATACACACAATACACCCGTCAAATGTACGGGAAGGAATAGAAACTAGTGAGTCATCGGTGGAATGCGTCGAATGTCCGAGCTCCAATTTTCGCCCCCATTCGAACGTAGCACATACTCCCTACTTTCCGCACTCAGTGCGCCACAGCGAGGAAAGGAAAATGGAGAGTAACGGGTGTGTCTTCTGTTCAAGGTTTCTTGCTTTTCTATTTTTCTGTCCGAGCAAGCTGTCACATCCGCCAGCAACACCTGGACGACCAAGCGGGATGGTGACACACTCACGACAACGACTCCCCTATCTCCACAACCCCCGTCGGCCGTGCGATAGTATTGGTGGCCGCAACAACGCACCCGTGTCACTGCTGCTAACTGCAACCGTAAGCACCGTTGCGTATACCGCAACAAAAACGAACCGAAACGGATGTGAGCACCGAACAGTCGGCATTCACTGGTGACGCTCATACACACATNGGAAGGTTTGTTACCGAAACCGAAAACAAAACAGAACTCTTTCGGTCCTGGTCTTTCTCGTCTCTGCTGTAATGACAGCCGCTTTTTATAGCAAATGTCTAAGGTTACTAGATTCGGTTTAGGTGTTGTGAACAGCTTGCGACGTGCAAATAATTTCTTTCAAATAAGCAGTCTGAAGTTTTACATAACCGGTGTAAAGAAAGAGTACATGTGTGCACTTTAATTAAAGTTTGCATGCCACGCATGTACTGGATACTGCGTAGAAACAAGCTTGACTTACTTAACCCAACGTTTTGATACAAAATTGTCTATCGATCGATGTAGGAATTCCTACACAACATGATACCAGAAAATAACAGTCGGACATCGTTGTTAACATCGTTTACTTTTATTGTGCACAAGCTGCATTGTTTCAGCACCCTAAAACCCGGACATTATCTCTTCTGGTTATCTTTTCGAGGCACAGGGACTATTATGTTACAGGTACGTTGATCATAACATGTTCATTTTGTCTTACATGAAGGATACCACCTTTGAAACATCATGCTTTTGTATTATTCACAATATTAGCCATCATGGGTAAGCTAACTTGGGAACAATTATATTTATTTCACGTAATATTCGTCATTATAAACACACGGTTTGGCAAACAAAAAAGTACACAAACGTCCTGTTCAAACCAAACGTCATCATTTTTCTGTAAATACCTTGTGGCATTAAGTGTTTACACCGCCTCACACATAGATGGCGTTGCATCCTGCACTGCGTGCAAGTGGGATGCGCTCATCGATTTAAATTGGTCACAAGCTACGTGGTAGCATTGTAGGTGGGGTGGGAGAATTACAAGGCAAACACAGAACATTTAGCACGGTGTCACGTGACTGAGCCCTGAGATTACGTTGTTATTCGAGCGGTTCATTTGATACGTTTACCGATAGAACGTATCACCTTGTAAAACGTTGATGAAGATGAACTAGTTCCATGCTTTTCTTCCATAATGTTGCCCTTGTTTTGTATGGGGATAACTACACTGTATTTGCTTTATTATTATTATGTATACCAGCACGCTAATACATGTTATTTTCCTCTCGTACGCACAAGGTAATAGTGTTCCGGTTGGTGTAGCTTCGTACGTGGAATGCAGTGTTTTTTGTCCGTTTCAATATCTGCTCAGCACACTTCCGAAACACCGTCCGTTCATAAATGTGTTTATTTTTTCTCTGTACACTTTAATTCGCTACACGATGGATACGCTCACAAACACTGGCAGGCGGATATATGGAACGTAATTTAGCTAACAAGTTAAAACATTCTTATACAAATTAAATATTGCCACAAATTACAGAAAACAAAACGCACTTTTTTGCTTAGTTTGGTAGAAGGTGAGGGTTGAAGGGCAAAATGGAAGAAGCACAGAGGAACCATGGAGGAAAAGGAGGAAGAAAGGAGGGACAAACACTGTTTAGCAACTCAGACACACAACGCAGCATACCGAAAGATACATGCACACGGTCAAATCCAACCGGACGTCATGTTTTGGGGAGCAACGCGACACCCTTGGCGGATTTGCGGCGCAGTTTACATTAGAGTAGGGCAAAACCGTAGCTTGCCATTAACAAACGATGTTGATCGATGGGAGTTTGATAGTGATGAGCCTTCCCACTGAGGGAGGTTGTGCATTCCGTGCAGATTGTGTTTCCATGCTAACCTATCTCACTTTCTGCCATTGTATCGAATTATATCGAACCGTGCCGCCTGGTTGTGCCGCCGCTTTAGAAGATGGGAATGTAGTTGTCGATCTTGGCTCGGTGCTTCTGGGCGACACACTCCGCAATCCACACGATGTTGCGGCATTCCTGCTCCTTCAGCTTCAGATAGGAGTAAAACACACCGAAATGGAACTGCTGCATGAAGCCGTACATGTTCAGTTTGACCTCGTGCTCATAGAACTTGTCTTCGAGCGTCTTGTCGCCCGGATTGTTACCGGAACCATCGAACAGGGCAGCGTACTCGGCGTAGTATTCGGCGACGGCCTTCACCTGTTCATAATCGTCCGCCCTCGCCAGTGCGGCCAAACCGTCCGGGTTCATGCGTCCGCAGCGCGGATATAGCTTCGCCCTATCGTCCTTGGACAGCTCCGTACCGAACGAGTTGATCGTGATGATGATGGCGCGCCGATCCGCCTCGAACTGTGGGGATTGGAAGGTACAATGGATCAGTTTTGCGAGCTTGTGACCAGAGTGCTCGGAAACGATCACGAATCGATACATTACCGCCAGAATTTCGCACATAACGTCGGCGGTGGTGCCACCGATGTTCTTGCAAAAATCGTAAAACGCCTCCAGGTACGCTTTGTACAGCGTATTACGGATGATTTCGATATTCATCTCATCCAGATCCTGCTCGGAGATGCAGTCTACGAAGAACGGTGCCAGGGGCGTATCTACCAGCACTGCATTGTACAGCTCGGCCGGTGTTGCCGCGACGTGGATTGCTTCCATCTGCTCGAAGCTACCGAGCGGGTGGCACTTCGGGATCAGCTCCGAGATGGGGCGCTGGTGGAGCGTGCCCGTGATCAGCAGGATGATGTTATCGATCATGTAGCTGTACGTGATGTAGTCCAGAAAGGTGGACAGCGGCTCGACGGCATGGTTGCGCATATGCTGGAACTCAATCACCAGCTTTTCCCGCAACTTATCGTCGATCACGGATACGGCCAGCGGGGATGGTTCGTTGGCCAGGAACTGACCATAGTCCGTGCCCTGCAGATGCAGCTTCAGGTCTGAAGAGTGGAGCAGAAAAGGAATGTAAATTGCCTTTTTAACGTAATCATGTTTAAAAATCTGCCCCTGCACTCCGGTAGCATAACCACCACAAGGTTTTTTCCCGCAATATATTCCTCCCACCCCATCATCGTCGCATTATCGTCGTCATGGGGTGCATGTGTAGAGCAGGTCATATGACCCGCCCACCGTACGCACCAACACATGTCACGAGATTTCGTGTTTCCATTGTACTGTGTAGAAAATGTACATCCACTGGTCACGAGGTCTCTTCTTCACATTTAGTCTTGCATTCAAAAAAAAAAAAAACAGTGCACCAGAAGCAAGGACATGGAAACAAGTGTATTCGATGTGTTTGCCTGTGACTCACCCTCGAGCGTTTCGCACTGCACCAGGTTGAGATAGTCGGCCTGCTTGAGGATACCGCACTTGAACCCACGGCAAAGGCCCTCCAGGTAGCCACCGTCAATGTTGAACATATAGCCAGGCATGTTTCCTTTCGTTTTATTACTTTTCGAATGAAACTTATCACTTTTGATCGGTGCTGGGCGGTAAATTGGGACCGTTTGCTAATGTTGCTTCTTGATAGGGATGCCTTTTCTTTCAAGAAACAGTGCGCATAAGCACGTACGCACGCAAACCACACAGGCACTCACATACGCACGCGAAACGAGGGAGAAACAGGGCCTGTTCGACCTACTCGACCCGATAGCAAACGACGACAAATGACTTCACTGCAAGCGAAAGATGAGCAGAGTCTTTACTTTAGGAGCTCAAACCCTTGGCCGTTGTTGCCTATGTGCGATATGTTTTTTTCCTCCGCTTTGTGTAATGTTGGCGAGTGAAGTAAAACGCATCATATGACTACAATTTGGTACGCAATCGTATGTACACGAGGAGGTCAGGGAGGAAGGCGTGGAAGGGTGTGTATATGTTTACAGCAATGCATCGACAAGTTGCGTCTTCCGCTGTTGAAGTAGTTTAAAGCCATCCAGCCGCCCAGCACCTATGGTATAAACGCGTTGCCGCAGTCAGCTGACGCGGGCATTTAATTTCAATGTGACAGTTTATAGCGCAAATTGGACAACTGTACACAGGAAATAAATCTTTTATGAATTTAGATAATAGGCAAAATTAAACTTAAGCTGCTGGACCCAAATACATGTTGATCAGGATTATATCCTTACTAATAAAGTAATCACAAACGGAGAAGCGCGATGCTACAATGCAGTGGAAAGTAGCAATAAACGTTTAGAGGTTGCGGCTAAACACTCTATTTTTATTTGCTTCTTCCTTCCTTCCTTCCTTCCTTCCTTCCTTCTAGCTGGCCTCAAGGGTTCTTCCATTCTTCTTGGTTGGTTGTCTAGGGCTCTTCCTTCCTTCTAGTTCCACCGAGAGGTCCTTTCTTTAGTCGGTGTTGAAGATGGACTGATTTTAATACGGACATGTCGCCGTTTTTATACCCGCCTGGCCGTGTCACGAACCATCCAAATGTCGCTTCCTTTCTACCCGGTTTCGTTTTCAACATTGTTTCTTCCGTGGAAGAAACGTACTTAAAGGAGAAAAAATCCTTTGGTTCTCGTCCTGGCCTTTACCCTGCACACATATTCTGTGTTTCGTTTGTTTCTCCCTAGGTGGCGTTTGTTACCTGTTCGTGTCCTGGCTAATCTAGGGTGATCTTTTTACCGCAGTGTATATTTGATCGCCACAAACTGTAAGCAAATGGGTAAAGCCTTTCGCTTAACGTACATAGTGTTAAACGAAAAAAACACGAAAGAAAACGCTTGTACTGGTTGCACAAGTCTTTATTTTCTATAAGTCCTAATGCGAAAGAATATAGTTCGATTCACGCAGCGCAATATATAGTTACACACTCCATCCTTTAATGTAGCTCACCAGCATGCACTTCACTACATGGTGACAAGAGACCGTGGAACCGGACGACAGCGGTCTCGTGTTACGACGAGTCAGCGTTGCGCGGCTCCCGCAGATCAGCTGGGCTTGAGGGGTAATGTTTAAGTGATCACCGACTAATTGTAATTTGGAAATAGAATAAAGCAGTTCAAAAACTTCGAATTGCGACTCATTATTATATACTAGAAACAGTGTTGCCAATGCGGAATTCATTTGAATTACAGGTTTGTCACATCTTTCTCTCTCTCTTTTTGGCTTAACGACCTACTTCGGTCATGCCGGCCATCAAATGGCTTACTAGACTATTAGATACCACGTAGTTGCATAGTCAGTGCTCACTACGGAGGAACGGTCCGGATGGGATTTGAACCGGTCCCGGTCGTGTTGGGACTAGCGCCGTTTCCAAATACACCACCGAGCCGTCCCTTGTGTGACACCTCAGGAGGTGTCGAATAGTGGTTTGTAAACGTTGCTTATAGTCAACACACAGTACTAAAGTGAGCCCAATGAGTACAATAGTTCGGATGAAATAATTATTCTTGTATTTCTGGTTGTTTCGCCTTTTAAGGTAGTGTTTACTTTATTTTACCATTTATACCAATGCGGTTTTTGTGGTTGGTTTTCACCGTTAGTTTTCTTTAGGCAACATAAAAAACGTGCAATGATTTTCTCGCTTCGTTTCGGGGGTTTTTCGATTTTTCTTTGCTCACATTTCCACATTTCTTCGTTTGCGTCTAACACTAGCTGTGTGCGGGTGTAAGTGTGTTTGAGTTTTCTTTTCTTTTTTTTTAATTTTATTAAGCGACGTACCATAAACTTCAATCTTGCATTTCGTTCGTTTACGACGCCAGCTGGCAAGATGATAATTTACTTGCTTTAAACACCACACTCTCACCAACCCAAAACACAATTCCTTAGCAGTGAGTATTGTGTATCGGGTAGTTTAGAAACGAATTAAATGAAACGAAACAGGTGACATAAAAATCTATTTCCTTATGTTGGAGAAATGCATTTGTAAACATAACATGCTAGGATTTGCTTTCTGTTTCTTTTACATCCCTAGTGACCTCCTCTGTCCTGTCCTGTAATATGTTGCAAGCGCGTTGAAGAGCCATTAAGAGAGAGAGAGAGATAAATGTATTTAGCAAGATATAAATGTGTTGTTATTGGGCCAACATTCCTACGTTGGCTGGGAATAGAAAAATATCGTTTCGTTATTTTTTACACATCGCTACAATGTTATTTATACACTAGAGCTCGGTATTACTGGTTGGTTGCATTGGTTCTGACTATTTATGAAATATGCATTCTTTGCTACATGCAAAACCCGGTACGAAAGGGATGAATGGTTGCTGCTACACTATGGAGATGGTTTGGTTTATGGGCGTGTTAGATAATACAACACAATGTGCTACAAGATACAGAAGAGTTTTTCATAACCAAATCATTAAATAATGGAAAATGCGAGAAACAGAGTGAACAAACATCGCTGTTCCTTTTTCCATTGTACGTTTTTCCTGTTCTAGACAACAGCTGTATCCGTAGCCAACGCATCTGCCGTTGATCATGTGCAACCCACCGCTAGGAGCTTTTTGTGTTTTGGGTATAATTACGAGTCATTTTTAATCTACGCCGTGCCGCCTTCGTATCGGCCACATTTGGAAATGCATCGCACATTAATTGATTTACGCACCATCCAGTAATACTTGCACCACGAAAAAAAAGGCCCCCGATCCCCACGCTTCTTAATAACGTTTTGCTCGCCTTCATTTTGTTTTCTCCCTTCAGATAATTGATTGGCAAAAATGGTGTACTGTGTTGGTTTGTGCTACTGCAGCGCTTATGTGTGTGATGGGTGGATAAGAGTGGTAGGTTAGCACTACACCCTCTTTTCCCCTTTTTCCATCTTGGTTAACTTTCATATCAAAATATTTTTTAATATCTCTTCTCGCGTTCACTTTTGCCTGCTGTTGCTAAATCCTTTTTATTTTTTTTTTTGCTAGTTTTATTGATGAAAATGAGAAAAATGATGGATGTCGTTCTTTTTTCTTGTATTCATGTGTGTCCGTCGTTTAAGACGTAACGCGTACCGAAAACGGCCGTTTTTACCCCTTTTGTTTGGAACATAAGTGTACCGCAGTTCCCTGTTCCATTTGCCATTTTGTTATTTCCATTTGCTACGGCTCATCTACGCCGGTATGTATGCAAACCGTCGTCGTCTACTCGCGCTATTGCATACATGCAGGAGCGCGAACACAAAGGAAACAACGCCACAGCTAGGCGGAAAGCTACACTTATGCTTCCAGAATTGTTTGTTCTTCCTGTGCTAGCGTGTGCTATGTGAATGATAGTGGATGATCAGAGCGATCGTCATTGTATCTTATCGTGATGGGTGTATCTCACATTATCTACCACTAAAGAGCATATACCGCTTCCATTTTCTTGTTTTACGCAATAGATTCACAGAGATGGTAAAGAAAACATACAACATTAATTTTAGAGACGAACCGTAGCATCATATGTTAGCATGTCATTCAATTAAGTCGCGTGTTGTTTGTGCGTGTAGTGTTTTCTTTGTTCTTTTTTGTTGTTGTGTGTATATTATGCTTTAATAAATTTACACCACGTTATGATTTGCTTTTTTTTGTTTCCGTCCTTCCTTTTACAGTACAGTTTCTTCATAATGAAATTGGTTTATCGACAGAGCTAGCCGTCACAGACAGCGAGAAACAGACGCAAGCACACTGATTTTGCTTTTCACTTTCTCTCTGCTCCTGAAGCGTTACATACGTTAACTGGGGATGCAAGGATGTAGGACGTTTAAAAAAGCGTTCACCAGAAGCGGAAAGAAACGTTCCTTGGAAGTGAAGGGATGGATGGGAAGGAAATTGGAATAAGTTAGACTATATTCATCGACACTATATTTATATATATATATATATAGAACCTAATAAGCTGCTTTTTTTTTGTTTGCCCTTTCCCGCGAGCACCCTTTCCCTTAAGCTGTTCTTCTCACCCTCTCCCACTCGCTCACTCGCTCATTCGCGCACTCATTCGTTCCTTTTCTACACACACATACCATTCCGGTTTTGGGTATTTTTTTTTGGGTTTTCGTGTGATTTGCATTTACAATAATATATTAAAAAGCACTTGCGCGGTTTAATCTAAACATATCGTTTCATCCCTTCCCCCCTCATTCCCCCTCCATTACCCACCTTCCCATCTTAGATGCTAATGCTGCTCCGTTCACCCCATTTCTAACCCTGCTAGAACTAACTAATTTTACCACTTTTTGTTGGTTTTGTATGCCAATGTTCGCACGAGCAATAAGTTTCGTACGTCCGTGCTTGCTTGCTTGCTTGCTTGCTTGCTAACATTCCTACATGGTAAATTCAACCTTTCTCCCCGAACAGAATCATAAAGCCAAAAACAGATGGGTCTCTCGCGCGCGGTGTGACATCCTTCACCGTGAGACCGTTTGCACAATCAAGCATAATGCGCGCAACTCAACTGTATATACACACATCGTATGATGTGTGCGTATGTATTGTAGTGTATTTTCACCTTCTTCCCACCATCAAACACATTCCTGCAGTGGCCCCAAATGTATCCCGAATACCATCACAAATAATCCATCATGGCTGCCTCTCACTACTACTACTACTACTACTACTACTCCTTATCCTTTACACATTTCATTCCATTTCGCCTCAGTCGGTTTAGTGTTTACCTTCTTTCGTCCAGCAAGCCTTATAGTATAAATACTATGTTTTCCGTTTAAATTGTTCCTCCTACCTTCACTCTCTGCCCTTCTTAGTTCTCCACCTGGATGAGATATATCCTTGCCCTAAAATTACCACGCTCTCTTGACTGGTACACTCGGAACGGAATTCTACAGCGACAAGCAACTAAAAGCCATGGCCGTGTGTGATTACAGCAGAAGCGCGTGCGTACAAATCTTATGGATGCGCAACCAAACCAAGCTCACTGTATTGCAACTATTTTCCGACTGTTTTTCCTTCTGTTTTTCGTTCTGTGCTTTCCCTACCGCACTCTTGCCCCAGTCTCTCCAGCTTATCTCGTGTACACTACATTTGCTACTAAATAAGTGAAATGCTACGCCGAACGAAATGCTTTCATTTCGTTCTTTCATTGCAGAGTGTCCATCTTGTTCTCGCACTGTGCTTAACTTGGTGGAAATGAAAACAACTATGAAAGCACTATAGCATTTGCAAAGGTGCAATAAATAGCAATATAACTTCCTCTCACCATTGTAATTACACGTCTATCTTCGCAGTAGGTGTGGCTTTTATAATTTTGCACACACGCACACACACACACATACACATTCACACAATCCCGAAAGTGGAGAATAGGGCGCGCTTTCCGGTGTGGTGTATAGAATAGATTGGCTAACAGAAAGCAAACACGGTACTGGCCCTTTATGCTCTACTACTACGTAATAAGTTTAACTGCGCGCGTACACACACACATATGCACGCCCTATAAAAATGATCGTTCTCCATCTTTGCGGGTTTGCGCGATCGTTTCCTGAGCTGATCATGATAATCCTTCCCTTTTATTTCTCAGCGGAAACCCATTTATACGCCGTTTGCGCGTAGCATATTAAGACAAAAAGAAAAGCTCGAGCGATTGTATATAGCGGAGGGGGGGGGGAGTCTGCTGGTGGAAAGTTTTTGCGACAGCGACACACTTTGCTGTAAAGTGTGTGTGTGTGTGTGTGTGTGTCAGCATAGAATGACACCGCACTTCCCCCCCCCCCATAAGTTGACGATGGGTCGTCAACCATCTCGTCCTGCGCAACATCGTTTTCCGCTAGTTTGGGGCGTACACGCGCTACACGTGCGCGCACAGTTTAAATATTTTGACTAAATGACCCTGTGTGTTTGTATGACGTATCCGTGTGTCTCTAGCTTTGTGCGTTTGTTCGGCATTTCATTGTGTTAGTTTGGTTGCGGCGGATGCATACTGCAGAGCATACTTGTGCAAGCTTGTTTCGTTCGCATGCAAGCGCTACGTTTATGGCGTTTGCTGCTACTAACGGACGTTCATCATATTTATGTAGAGCACCCCCCACGTTCCCCCTTCTTTGTTGGTCAGAAGGCGAACCCGAAATCGCCGCAGCCAGATGGCGAAAAGAAAATGAAATCTAAAATAAAAGCAAACCAATTAATAAAGCGATAAAGGGAAAGAAATATATTACCTCTATTACTTTACCAAATCGAAAAACGAAACCTAAAATGTTAATTCAAATTACAAACCAATTGGAAAAGAAAAACAAACGAAAAACGGCAAATTGATACTGTTCCTAGTGTAATGCGTTTCCTTTTTTTTTTATTATTATAAATTATGTTAAAAATAAAGAATTTCGTACGGTTTTTGTTTCTCTCGCCAAATAAAAAAAAAAAAAAAGAAAGGAAGAACAATAATTGTATTTCTTTATGTTTCGCTGTAAATTATTTCCTACACACGCAAACAAAGGATTTCATCAACGCTGCGTACCGCCTTCCTTCCTCCTCCTCTAAAACTGTTTGGGATGTTTTTTTTTTGTCTGATTTTAGCTGCAACAGAGAGGATTTGTAACGCATCCTCCCTTCCTATGCTGTAAGGCACAAAAACGCGTTCGCGAATTGTGCTTTCAACGCCCACACTCCCCATACTACCGTTGCCTGTGTGGGTTGATACAAAAAGAGACTACAATGTTCTGTTTTGCGGGAGAACCGACTGATTCGGCTAATAATGGGTTTTGTTTGAAAACAAGAAAAAAAAAGCATTCAGACAGTCGCAACGCGGAATTACATATATTCAATATACAGTACACATAAAGATAACAACAACATTGTTAGGCTGCAAGCGTGTGAAGGTTAATGAATCGTACTTAAATGTGGGGGAAGAAGTTCGTTGTTTCCCGGGAGGGCATGAAACAAAGGTGAAAGCTGCATCCAGCTGGTTCATCCCTCTTCCGGGCGCGGACGCATCACCATCATACACACACACACCCCTCTACCGGACTTGCTGAGTGAACAAGGGCGCGAAAAGTAAATCTAGCTCATGGGGTTTTACTCTTTAAAAAAAAAAAAACAAGGCGATGATGAAAACAAGTATTAAAAAAAAAAAAAACAAACAAATAATCGCACATGTAGCTAATCGTTATAGAGATTACATACGAATGGACGCAAACAAGATTCGATTTACCTAATGCCTCTGTGGTGCTCGCCCGACTGGCATTCGCGAATGAGAAGATTGTGCGACACACATTGTGTAGTTATCGATGCGGCCAAAAAGCAACCAGATTTCTATCGAGATTCGTTTCCTTTGTTTTGTGGTTGTGTAGNAAAAAAAAAAAAAAGAAAGGAAGAACAATAATTGTATTTCTTTATGTTTCGCTGTAAATTATTTCCTACACACGCAAACAAAGGATTTCATCAACGCTGCGTACCGCCTGCCTTCCTCCTCTAAAACTGTTTGGGATGTTTTTTTTTTGTCTGATTTTAGCTGCAACAGAGAGGATTTGTAACGCATCCTCCCTTCCTATGCTGTAAGGCACAAAAACGCGTTCGCGAATTGTGCTTTCAACGCCCACACTCCCCATACTACCGTTGCCTGTGTGGGTTGATACAAAAAGAGACTACCATGTTCTGTTTTGCGGGAGAACCGACTGATTCGGCTAATAATGGGTTTTGTTTGAAAACAAGAAAAAAAAAAGCATTCAGACAGTCGCAACGCGGAATTACATATATTCAATATACAGTACACATAAAGATAACAACAACATTGTTAGGCTGCAAGCGCGTGAAGGTTAATGAATCGTAAACTTAAATGTGGGGGAAGAAGTTCGTTGTTTCCCGGGAGGGCATGAAACAAAGGTGAAAGCTGCATCCAGCTGGTTCATCCCTCTTCCGGACGCGGACGCATCCCCATCATACACACACACACCCCTCTACCGGACTTGCTGAGTGAACAAGGGCGCGAAAAGTAAATCTAGCTCATGGGGTTTTACTCTTTAAAAAAAAAAAACAAGGCGATGATGAAAACAAGTATTAAAAAAAAAAAACAAACAAATAATCGCACATGTAGCTAATCGTTATAGAGATTACATACGAATGGACGCAAACAAGATTCGATTTACCTAATGCCTCTGTGGTGCTCGCCCGACTGGCATTCGCGAATGAGAAGATTGTGCGACACACATTGTGTAGTTATCGATGCGACCAAAAAGCAACCAGATTTCTATCGAGATTCGTTTCCTTTGTTTTGTGGTTGTGTAGCTTTGCACGCACACCACCATTCGGTGTGGTACGAGGGGGGAGAGAATGTATGGTTCCGATATCTAAAGACTTATAACGTTAAGCGGACCCGAATGTGGCAGTACCGACTGTCCTTAACAACGTTACATTTTGTCCGAGCGGTTTGCTATAGCTTTAATGTACGACTCAAGAACATAATGAATATAAACAAGCTGCAGATTGCTGATCGATATACCGGCTAAAAGTGAGCGCAAGCGTTCCTTAAAAAACAATTCAAAAAAAAACAAAACAAAAACCGATTCCGTTGGCGTTGGCCGATCGTTTCCTTGTGCCGAGGCGCTCATCTCGCTCCACCACACGCGCAAAGATCCGCAAGCTTCGTGTGTCTGATCTTAAATTATACTTCGTTTTATAGAGCAGCTCCTTCGAGAGATTCTATATCTCGTGTGTCCTCAATTTTGCTTTCGTCAAATCAGATACCAAGATGGCATTGTTTATAAGATGATGATGGGGGGGGGGGGGGAGTTTTTTCGGCAGTGTGTCGTCTCACAATACTATTTTCGTTTCGTTTTGCGCCAGGGACACGCGTCGTTCGTACGAGCTTTTCCATACGAAGCTAGTGCATTTGCTGTTTGCCTGAAGGATGATGTAGTACGTTGTACTGCTGCCGATTAAACGCAATGCGCACCGCGGTGTGAGTCTGTCTGTGGCTGGTGCATGATGCCGATGGTGGAGCCGTCGATGGTTCCACATCCATCTTAGACGTACGTTGCCATACCCGCATTAGCGCCCTGTAGCGATGGATTCTGGGGCGTGGACTGTGCACTAACTGGCGGCTTGCCCGGTACGTACTGTCCAATAAAGGAGCCATCCTCCGTAAACTGACCACCTGTAATTAGTGCACCCGTGCGCACACAATCAACGGTTACAGCACACACACACACACAAAAACACGATAAGGAAGAGAAGTGGTAGAAATAATGCATTAGTAAATACGGTCTATTAGAAGTGAGTGGGATCGCATAAGAGTATCAACTGTTCGGGCACTAGAGGTAAAAATGTATATTGGGCGCAAAGCGAACGTGAAAGAAAAGGTTCAAAGCACACGAGCTCAAATCCACTATGGGCTGCCCTCGTGTACTAAGTAGCGCGCGCGCGAGCAGCGAAACAAACGTAAGAGAAAGCGAAACGTAAATACCTACATAATTCGTGCGTAATGCAACGGAACGTTTTGGTAGAGCGCCGGCCGGGGAATCAACAACCGAAAAGGGGGTGATAAAATGAAACTGAAAACAGGGCTTCTCTCTCTCTCTTTCTCGCTCTCCGTGTGTGCGGCCACATTTCGTCGCACACACCGTCTTGGCGGCGCGGGCAGTTGTTCGTGTGTCGTGTCTCGTTTGCGATGACATGGTGTTCTCGCTGCTACGTGGTGTATGACGGATGGAGTGGTGAAACCGGACAGCACATTCGCAACGTCCCCTTACTTGTACGCTTTGCAACACGATTTGTAAACCTACGTAGCTACTAGACGAAGGAAAAACAAAGGATATAATAACGCTCTCCTAAAAGCACGTGATGATTCTGCTTATCGCGACCGTAACGCCCAGCTAGTGGCCGCCGCGAGGACACGAAGGACCGTACCATTTTCGTTGCTTCTGTTTTACGTGCTATGCCTCATCGATGGTACCGTAAAATTGAAGGTCGGATTTAAATATAAGTTCTGCTCTACCTCTGTATATGTTCATTTCTTACTCGAGTGTTTACAAATAACGTACTAAGAAAATAATTGTTGTGATGGTTCACTTTTGATATAGCTCACTTTCTTTAACGCTGCATCCGATCGCCCTAACTAACCACTAGACGTTTACCGTAATGCTCTACACTAAGCAATAACATTACCCTTCCCAACGAGGGAGATCGCTATCGGACAGCCTAAGAGGACGTGGTTCTTCTTCCCAGGTGGCGAAGGGGTTATACATAGTTCCCGGACTAACACCATACGCATGTACTACTGCTGGACACAGTTTCGTTTCATCCTTGATATACTGCTAACTCTTATTGACAAAACCTTTGTGTTTCTCTTTATAAACGCTTTTGTTGAAACGCGGAAACATTTCCGTGACAATATCTCCCTCGCGCTCAGCTGAAGGCAATAACACGAGCGGGATAGTAGGATGTGGTGCGTAGTAGGTTGGGTAAAATTTTCTTTTTGTTTTTTTTTTTCAAATTTGGTAGCCATTGCTAGCCTACCGCCTACACATCGAGGATGTGCACGATCGCCTGTGTTCTACCATGACAATCCAACCAAAAACTGGCGGCTGCAGACAATTTTGCGTCGGGAAAGGGATGGAAATCCTAATCACACACACACATCTGTTCTCCACTGTTGCTCGCTCATATGCTTACACGTACTATTTGCTATGCTAAAATTAATCCTGCATTCTGCGATGTATAGCGCACTTATACGCCGATGCTAAAAACTAAACTAGTGTTGCGAACGCCTGCGAATTGCTATCCGCATTTTTGCCACCCTTCCGGCCGTACTGCCCAATGAAGGAACCGTCCTCATTCATACCTTCTGCAGAGGGCAGAAACACCACAACGCGCGTGCACATTTACATATGCCCCCGAAATGATGATAGAGAAGAAGAAAAAAAAAGAGGAAGAAAAAGAAATAAAACAATGAAAATAAACAAATAAACTTTTATGTAAGAGATAATACAAAATATGAAGTTCGAAGCACAAAATTATCAGTCCATTTGTTGTACCAGTCCGGCAACGACAGATTTACATGTGAGAATACTCTGTACTCGCTATTTATCGTAATTTATCAGTATGTGCAGCAAGTAAGCTCACTTTGCAAGCTTAAAACAAAAAAGAAGAAAAAAGAAAACAAACCAGGAAAAAAGCACACTAACGAAAGAAGAACAATGAAAAAGAGAAACACATTAACAAACGCACATAGAAGAAAACAGATTGCTGTGCAAGTGAAAAGAAAAAACACAAAACAAGAAGCATAAGTAAGGCGGTAGAAGATGTGGTGAAACATTAGAAGTATAAAGTGGAAAATCAAAACAAAATATTCACAGCAACAATGTAACAAAAGCAAACAAACGAACAAAAAATAACAACACAAAAACAAAACTTTCAAAAACGTTCACTTGACAAAATTCAATCAATATTGTTGAATATCAATATCAAAAACAACAAAAAAAGTATAATAAAAATAGTTTGAAATTTGCATTTTGCTTGCAGAAGAAAGCGAAAAAGGGAGGTACGAAACATCAGAGAAGATTTGATCCTAGCGGCTAATCCAAATGTGTTACAATAATCGTTACACCCCTCTGACAGCTTCTGGTGTGGGAAGCAAAAACGGGAAAAAAGGAACTGGGTGTGGGAAATTTAAATTTCTAAGCACAAAAACCAGGCTAATGGAATCTGAACACCTCGCCCACCCACCCAATCAAACCATCACATGCGCTCAAAAGTCTTAGACTTTTAAAGGGAAGAACTGCAAGCCCCCGCGAAGGAAACAAACAAATTAAATTGAAATGAAAATCAAACAAAGATGGAAACGGTGAAACAAATTAGTAAATAAATAAGGAAAGAATAGCAACTAGAAAAGAATAACAAATAGTAACAAGTGAAACAGAGAAAGAAAGAGAGTGAGTGAGGAGAAAGAAAGAGAGAGAGAGAGAGAGAGAGAGAGGTAAGACACTATGATATTGTGAATGATAGAAAACATGGGATGCAAAGATGGAAATGAAAAACCAAAACAAATCTGCTCCACATCTACTACTATACGCGTTATCAACGCGCGTTCTATAATAGTGTGTATAAGGAGAGTTGGCTGATAAATGATGATAGAATGTTTTGTTACTAACCCAAGGTACTAATAACTGATGGCATGGCGCAATTAGATGTACAGAGAGGATGACACGAGAATAAATGATAGTTATGAAGAAAGAGAAAGAGAAAAAACATGGGATGAGTTTGGTGGTGATGAGTGATGGACCACAATGGTTGAGTGTGTGTGTGTCTGTGTGTTTGTTTAGAGAAAGTGTTCCGGTCAGTGGGTGATGGGTTTTGAGGGAACGGTGATGGATGGTGGTGGTTTAAGGGGTGGTGGGAGAAGGCGATATAGTGACACATGGGTGGGATGAAAAATTAAAAGAAATTAAAAACAAAAAAAACGAAAAACAAATGCAATGTTTCAGATGAGTGAGACAGAGTGTGTGAATGTGCGAAAGATAGTGAATGAGTAAACGATAGTATTATAGAGCGGGTGGTGGTAGCATAACAACACAACATTACCTGTATCACCTTCACCGTATTCCGCCATGGAATCTGTATCACTTTCCGGTCCTACTTTTTGCGAGTTCAGCGATTGTCGGCCCTGGCTTTTATTGTCCAAACTGTAATCACGTAAAACACTACACTCCATTTGGTATCAAAGCAGTGGACGGCTACCGTCCGTGGCTATTGTTTTTAGTATGTATGTATGTATGCAGCAATTACCAACCGCCGCCTTTCCATCAGAGAAGGACGAACCAACGGGTTAATCCGCCGCCCCGGAAAAGGAAAGGCGATCGGTTATTCTAATTAGGGGTTGGGAAGGGAAGGGGCGAGGAGGAGGTGGCGGGGGGGGGGGGTAGAGGAAGGAAAAGTGTTGCTTTCTATCCTCTTTACCTCATCATACTATTTTTGTGAATTTGAGGAAAAGGGGAAGAGGGCTGGTGGGATATAAAGTCCGGTCCGGTTAACAAACCGGGTAAAAAAAATCAACACAAATAACCAAAGATTTACTACATGGAAAATTAACTCCTTCAATGTGGTAATGAGCACTGGTGATTAGTTTCTATAGACACATTTTTCTAATTCCTCTTTGATACCGTCTTTATTATTCTATTGCATATTGGCAGAATACTAATATTTACTTGTTTTAATAACTTTGAAACATTATTCAACATACTTTTTTTTGTTTTGTGTTTTTTTCCATTGCATAAAATACCAGTTCTTGCAGTTCGTTGTCTAAAGAAACTAGTCACAGTGCAGGGGATTTTTTTTTTTTGTGTATTTTTGTGTGGTATCAAGAGCTTGACAAAGTAACATATGGGAATAGGATTTAATCTGGGGGGAATGTGTATGTGTGCCTGTGTTATGGAATGTTAACAAAGTTAACGAAACAAATTAAAATTGTGTGTTTCCAAGCTGATATATACATCGGAGAGAAGTTTATTACGTACGTGTGTAGTGTGTGAGAGAGCTTCATTATTTACAAGTGACATTTGGCGCGTATCTTTAACAGTCTCCAAAAGTTTCAATCGAATAAATGAAAAGGCCTTGAAACTCCTTAAATATGTGCTTTTAATGCTTGATACATTTACAAACGGAACAAGTGATGAACGTATTTGCAGCGATACTCGCATAACGGAATTTTCATTTAGCACTAACGAACTCCATACGACCAAATTTACGTAACCTTTATCATAACTTAAAAAGATATGCAACCCGATGGTGTTAATATTAAATAATAGCATTCATAGGTACAGATGAGCTAGGATGTATTAAACCCATATTGCCATAATGGTACGCAAACGGTTTTGGGGAAACATGTTCATGGTACACGATAAGGTAGGTGCAGGATATGATGAGGGAGTAGTAGTTGAGCAGGTAAAGATAGACGCAAACATTAGTTGCAATTAGGAGGGCACAAGTGTATTGCTTCCCACGACGTGCATCTCATCATTCCCGGGCTGTGCAGAGTAGTTTCACAACGCCAGATAGTATACAAAGCAGCACAAATTACAATTCCACAGGTAATAGTAATTTGCGAACCGAATGGACTATTGCATACATTCCGGCGTGCTCGCCTTAAGACACCGCTCAACGATGCGCAGTCGTCGTGGATAGCAAACCACTTTCATTGGAAGAAACTTACTGGATGATCGTTACAAGGAGAGATAGAGAGTTGTATGAGTGTTAGACAGGCGCAGATAGAATGGAAAGAACCAACATTACAGAATACAGTTAAAAACAATAGCATGGGGCGGATTGGAAGTACAACATGTTATATAGTAGATTGCTTATAACGCTATATAGTATTAGCTACACTACGAAGAAAGGAGAAAGTTATGAGATGACGTTGTAACAAGTAATAGTGGATGCTGTGGGGACAGTGCTGTATGCAGATGGATAGCTGCAAATGATCGATAAACAGCAGATGTACACGCTCTGTTAATGTTGGGTTCAGTTCTTTGACTTGAATTTCATGGTTCGAACTAAAGGTTTAAGTGGTTTAATTTTCGGTTGACCAATACGTAAGTTAATTAGGAAAACAAAAACTGAGAAGCTGATACATAAAGTTGTTACATCTCCTAGATTATAATTACGCTTCTTTCACGATTGTGTATTATAAGTAAGTAAAGAGAGTTTAAGCAAACTGTATACGTTAAGTGCGATGAAATGGTCTCTCCAGGCAATTGGTAGTCATCAACACGCTGGGAATCGGTTCTACACTGTCCAAACCAGAAAACACCGTCATGTATTTACCTTTCGTAACCAGGAACCATAAGCATCAATCCCCGACACTAGTCGGGGATGCTGTTTAGAGAACTTAACCATACACAGAGCAGCTTCAGTACACAGTAAAAGCCCCACACACCGACACAGCAGAGTATTATTACTGAAGGTTACTTTCAAGGTGGTCGATGATGAGGATGGGATGGTGTGTGATAAAGGGAACAAGGAGCGATTATATTCATAACATTACGATGATGATGATGCAGATGATGCAGTACAAAAATATTTGGAAGAGCTATCACAGGTAGGATCCTAGCTATGCATAGCTCTTTTCGTGAGAGTGGTTCGGTACTATCTACAGAAGAAGAATAGAACATCACACACGAACACACAAACGGGCGTGCGAACGCTGCAGCAGAAAATGGACAACAAATGATGTCCGTGTTTACATTCGCAACATGGTATGGGACGTACGGGGCAAAGGAAATCATGTACAGGAAACACCACAGCAACCGTTGTGCGGTGGATTGTGCATCCAAAGAAGAAGATAAACAAAGCAGCGTTAGCAAAGTGCCAGAAAAGAATGTACACCAGTCCCAATCGCAAGCACGCACGCGCTGCAACAACAACAACAACAAAAAAATAAACACGGCGCAACGGGCAAATCATGGTAAGTAATGGTTGGCAACCCACGCATTAGGTGGGTTGTGCATGTAAATAGCGCATCACACGTGTTACAGGATAGAGCTTTTGGTACAGAAGAGCCAAAGTATTTGCCCAAAGCTGCTGCTGCTGCTATGAAGCTGCAGCAGTGTATCTGAATGGGCATCGGATTGCACAAGGATTAGAAGAAAACGCAGCAGGCGTGTTGCTTTTGAAGAACAAGAGAAATAGGCTTTGACTAGCTGATAGATGGGTGGTTTAATGGATGCGCATGGCGTACCGCGCACGCATCCATCCCCGAGCAGAATGAGGAAAAAAGGCAGTAGTAGTAGTAGAGAGGGCTAGAATGTTGGGAAACAAAAGGGCGCCTCTGCAATGTAGAGTAGCAGAAGACGCTACTCCTACGGAGGTGCAGTCTTATGAAGTGGTACTGGCGCGCCACCCAAACACTACACACTTACGGTTGGGAGTACTCCGGGAAGCCGCCCTCCTCGGTGTAGTCGTTGCGGCCGTTTGCCAACTCACGATCATGGACGTCATACTTTCCGCCCCGGTTGCGCTTCACGATGCAGATGATAATCAGCACCAGTATGAGGAACGCAATCGCCAGCATCATACCGATAAACCAGCCGGCTGTCGCTATATTATCGCCCGGCACCTTCACGGAGCTCTCTGCAAACAAAAAAAAAAAAAGTAAAAACAAAATGCAAACCGAATAAGTAGAACACGCTGCCGTAAAACCTTCCAGCATACGTTGTTGTGTGTTTCCGATACGTACGGATACCGTAAGTGTCAACCTCTTGCGTGCCCGACTCTGTCTGATATTCGCCATCGACCGAAACGACCCGGAACTCGTACAGATGGTCCGGATTGATACCGTGCACGACGAGGTAGTTTTCGTACAGCTCCGGATCGGTCATTTGCCAGTTCGATTCGTCCTTTACGCGATACTTTACGTAGAAGTGTGATCCAGCCTTACCGCCGAGGGCCGGCTGCCATACCACCTTTATGTTGGCCAGTCCATTGTCCGTGGGAAGGTTTTCCCAGTAAAAGTTGGGCACATCCGGTGGCATTCCAAGCCCAGATGATGTTGCTCGTTCGATGTAAAAGCTTGAAGGAAGAAAAAACAAAACCGAACAAAAACAGAATCGCTCGTTAAACGTAAGCTGCCGGGGTGAGGGAAGAACAACGTTCACTTACTCGTCACCTTCGCCAGCCTTGGTTGTAGCGACCACGTGTATGCGATACTTGGCAGCCGGCTTCAGGCGGGCCAGTTTCGCTTCCAGCACCGCCGGATCGGAGATGTGCGGTTCCCGTTCCATGCGCGGACCAACCGTCGTACCCTTGATCTCTTCGTAGTAGATCCGGTAACCGGTAAGCTTACCGTTCGCTTGCAGCGGTTTTCTCCAGCGCAGCAGAAAAGCGGACGAACCGAGCGGGTACGCCTCGAGCGCTTCGATCGTGTTCGGGACACCTTCGGGCGTATCGAACGACAGCACCGTGCTGGCCGGCCCGTTGTACCGGCCGTTGTAGGCGAGTACGCGCACGTAGTTGGTTGCGTCCGGTATAAAGTTCGTCACGAGTGCCTGCTTCGAATCGGAGGTGACCAATATTTCCCGCAGGTTCTCCTCACCGTCCGCCTCGGTCCAGGTTTGGATTTTGTAGCCCTTGAAGTGGCCTCGCAGCGAACCGGGATCGACCGGGTTCCAGCTGAGGATGGCCGTTTTGGGACCGGTTACCTGTATCAGCGTAAAGTTGGTCGGCGCCTCCAGCGGTGTGTCCTCGCCCGTGTACGCCTCCACCTCCCACGGGCCGGAGTTGGCCTCGCCCCGCTCGTTCAGCGCGATCACCATGACGCGATAGCGCGTGAACGTTGGCAGCCCCTCGACCGTATAGCTGGACTGACGCCAGTCCCGTACGTCCGCCGAGTTCCAGGTAGCGCTCGGTATGTCCCGTTTCCAATACACCCGATACTGTAAACCCGGCGCGTTATGATCCACCTGTGCCAACGGGCGCCACTTTATGACGAGATTGTTCGGCGTCGTACCTTCGCCTTCGAGATTGTCCGGGTTTTTGTACGGCACGCTCGTTTCCGTGCTGCACACCTCACTGTGCCCGGACGGCAGCGACTGGCCGATCTTGTTGACCGCGATCACGCGGTAGGTGTAGTTGTTCCACGGCGTCGTGTTCACCGTCCAGATGAAATCCGTACCGGGCACATCGTCCGTCAGTACGTCGTACGTGTCCGGCGTGAAGGACGTGTTGTACTCGATAATGTAGTTCAGGATGGGCGACCGGTTGTCACCGTTCGAGGCCCACTCGATCCGTGCCACCTTGCCCATGCACGTGACGCGCTTCAGCGTCGGCGGGTTCGGTCGGTCCATTACCGTGAGCGTCGCGTTTGCCATCACCTCATCCAGATCGGTACGCGCCAAACAGGTGTAGATGCCCGTATCCAGCTCGATCGTTTTCGAAATCATCAGCGAGTTGTCCGACGTGCGGATAAACCGTGGCTGATTTTCAAAGTCAATTATCTCCCCCTTCGTCAGCCACTCGATCGTCAGCTCGAGCGATGAGTCGGCGATGGCGTTACAGCGGAACGTGACGGTCGTGCCTGCCACCACCTCGTAGTCCAGCGGCGGATCGTTGATCACCGTACGCTCCTTCACGCTCAGCTCGCCGGACGCCGACTTGCTGCCCAGTGTGTTGAACGCGTAACACTTGTACTCGCCCGCATCGTCAAACTTCACGTCCCGAATGAACAGATCGCCGGTCGGCATCGTCTGGTAGCGGCCACCGGTCAGCTCGCGATCGTTCCGCAACCACTTGACCTCCGGCTTCGGGGCACCGAACACGCGGCACGTCATCGTCACGTTTCGCTGGTCGACGGTATATTCGCGCTTCGGCGGATCCGTAATTTCGGGCGCGAGTGCCAACACGTTCAGATACACATCCTTGTACACGTAGCCGAGCGAGTTGGTCGCGTTACAACCGTAGTTGCCGGTGTCGCTCTTCTTCAGCTTGCCGATGTAGATGCTGTTCGCCCGTATGATGCGGCGCACGTTCGCGTAGCTCTGATCGATCTGCTTGCCGTTGTGGATCCACATAACGTTCGGCTTCGGGTTACCGGCCGCCTCGCACTTGAATTCGGCCCATTCGCCCTCGGCCGCGTTCACGATTTCCGGCTCGACCGTAAAGTACGGTACCGCGTTCACCGCGAGATTGATCGAGTACGAGTCCGCGTTGCCGACACCGTTCGACACCTCGCACGTGTACGTGCCCGCGTCCTCCGACGAGACGCGCCGTATCTTGAGCGATTTGCCGTAGTTGTCCTGCTGGATCTTATCGTTCCAGATGATAGCCCGCCCGTTCTTGGTCCACACGGTTTCCGGCAGCGGCGTGCCGCCATAGATGCAGAACAGCTCGATCTGTTTGCCCTTCAGTGCGACCTCGTTCTTGCGCGACACGTACTGGCGCATCGGCTGGTGACGGTTCTGCGACGCCGAGATGCCGGTCTGCCGTACCTGCAGCAGCACGCGGTTGCCGATTTTGTACTCGCTGCGAAACACGGACGACGCGGCACACGCGTAGAAGAAATCGCTCGACTCATCTTCGCGCGTTACGTTCGAAAACCATAGGTTGCCTTCCGGGTCGAGTGTCATGCGCGAATTGTTAATGCTCCGAATACCGCCGTCCATGTTCTGGATCATCCAGTACACGTTCGGCTTTGGCCAACCGTCCGGTGGCTGACAGACGAGCTTGAACGGTTTGCCCTCGTCCGCCTGTACCGTTTGCGGTGCACCGTCCTTGAACGAGTTCAGCTCCGCCTTGCGTACAAACACCGAGTTTGACGTTGCCGTACCGTGTTCGTTTTCCGCGAAACATTGATACTGTCCAAGATCCTCATCGCGGGGTGACGTAATTACCAGCGTACCACGCCCTGGCTGTTGCGACATCCGGTCGTCGTACGTTTGCCATTCGAACTTTTTCCCGTTCTTGATCCAGCGATATCTTTATGAGAGAGAATGAGAGAGAAAGAGAAAGAGAAAGAGAGAGAGAGAAAAGAGAAATTAGAAAAAATATTATCAAAATGCAAACAGGCTTAAAGATGGGTAAATTCGAAATGGTCCAATCCGCGTTTGGGCACGATTGCTATTGTCCGAAATAAAATCAACTGCAAACATATTAACCCCTCTGACTAATCTAAACACGCATTCAGATTTTTGAGGAGTTTCTTTCTCTTCCGAAATAACCTTCAATAAGACAGCAATACGTAAATCTCCAACCTGTGTACAGTTGGTCGGTGAAGATCACATAAAACGATCATCCCCCGTCCTTGTCTCCACCACTGTGCGCCGGATGCCGGTATTATTAAATTAGATCTGCCTCGGACCTAAACTACACAATGTCTTACGCGATCCGAAAGGCGGTAAAAGGGACCGGGGAACACGCGTCAACCCGAAAGTTCAAGTTCCGCGCTATCTTTGGAACCTGGGCGACTAAATTGAGCTCAATTGCTGTCGCAAACGTCTATGCAGAGGAGGCACGCACACATTGCTACATCTGGAACCAGCAACTGAAGGTATCATCATATCCTCTTGCACGCGTCTCGAAGTGGAATTTTGAGATTTGCATTACTTACCGGCACATTAGGAGAACGGTTCTAATGGATGGAGATATATCGCATGCAAGCGATAGTTGCACACATTGTAGGAAATCAGTTGAATTAGGATTTCAAATTATAGGAAGAGTAGAAGTTGCTCCTGAGCAACTAGAAATGTTTATCGCGTAGATAGGATCCAACCGTATGGAACAGTTAAATGTCTCGCTTAGTGTATACAAACCATACCGTACCCGCTAAGCTGCAAGGTCAGTTCTATTCCTTCCCGAACGAAAAACCAGTTTCTCTGGGTGCAAAAGGCACCGGCAGATGACGTGTTTGCTGACATGCACCTTTGACAACTGCTAATGGGAACAGAATGCCATTTCCAACAGCGGACGACGGGTGTTTAATGAGCCGTGACCAGGTGTGTGATGGAAGCGTTACCAGAAATGTCCAAGCGTTCGCCAGAAAAAAAAATTGTAACCTGCCAAGTTTATTGGGGTGTGTAAATCGGACCAGGACGGGATGACAGAACTGTACTCGACCTTGCAAACCAGACGAGCAGCGTGCGTGCGTTTGATTCGCTCGCTGCGTGAGTGTATGTGTGTGTATGTTGTATAGCGTCATCGACAAAATAATATATATTTACATATTAGTATCGAGGCATTGCACACACATGGTAGCATACAGGATCGACGTATTTATATCTCCACCAATACAGCATATGCTGAGGAAGTACAGGGCGCAGAATAGCCACGAGTGACATCATCGCTCAAATAGTGAGACAGAAGAATCGTGATGCGATGTGTGTATATATCCAACATTGGCCACGGAAAGCGAGACATGGGGAATGTGATGAAGATGACGAAATCTAGCCGGTGACAGGTGGTCGAATGCAACAACGAGCATCGTTGTTCACTACCAGTAGTGTGACATCAACAAATACACCGAAACGCACACAGTTTCAATGGCATTTGAGGGAGGGAAGTTTCGATTTGCTGTCACTGACACAGATTGCCGTTTACAAAAAACGTTTAACCGACGAAGGGAAGGGTGTTCTAACGCTATTGCTTCAAGTCCCCACGTGGTCTATCCTATCCTCTTCTCTGATTTGCATCACCTAAATGTGTCTGCTCTTTAGCATCATCATCGCCCATCTCATGCTTCCAACCTCGGGGTGAGGTTTATTTGTTCTGAAAAGCAACGGTTAAGAGTGAGCGCGTGCAAAGGATTGAAACACATCAGCCCAAATGACGAAACGCATAAAGCAACATTGATGAAGGAAAAAAAACTCGTGTTCGTCCAGAGGAAGACATCATTGGTAGAGGTTGGAGATGTTTGGAAGTGACCGAAAATTAGAAATGATAGGTTGTACCAATCATTTTCCTCACTCTTTCTCTATGATCGAGAATATGATGAACGTCACAAAAATATGTAATGATGTCATTCCACTATTCCAAGAACTATGCTGATGACATAGTATACATAGGTCGACCAAGAGATTGCTTGCCTTGAATCTTGGATTGATGGTAAACCCTTACGCGTTTGGGCCATATTGGACCATACTGCATTTCCATGCTTCACACGCCATCTACTCTTCATCCTCAGCTACTGTTTAAGATATTCAAATTATATACAATTACGTAATCTGTCGCCATTCGCCATCCACCCCTGGGAGCTAGACAAGTTCGCGATTTGTTCCATTTACCCCAGAGCTGACGGAGAGGAAGGAAGAGAACCTCCATTTAGCAAGAATGTTTGCTTATTGGAATAGGAAGCACAGACACACGCACGCCTCAATAAAACTGGGTATAGTTTAATATGGCGATACATCCGGAGATAGAGAATACTGAGCAGAGCTAGAACGCCGTGTAGCTCTTAGACCTCCCAAGTCAACCGATACAGCAGTGTTTGTGTTTCCCCAAACACATCACCCTTCAACAAACTCTTGATATGGCACGCATATCTCTAAAATGTATATCCACATTTCGCTACTTTCGCTGCGCCTGAGGAGGAAATGAAGCACACATCGGACGCATTCTTTGTACAACCACATCTCTGGACCATTTTGCATTGGCAAAAGCGACACACACACTTGACGGGATTCCTCCAGTTTAACCAGCAAAGCAAATATGTCGCCGGCCCAAAACCGAACCGCGTATGTGTGTTCCAAAGCCAGAACTGGAGACAGTCAGTAAGAATATAAATTAAGTCTCACATAAGGCGACTAATACGAAGGCGATTTAACGCGCCAGTTAGTGCCGCTGCTCGTCGAAATCAATACACCAACACATCGGTGAGCTTTTGCTGGTCCGCCACCCGAAGCCTGACTAATGACCCTACCACCCGAGACACATGTTCCTCTCCCTACTTCCCTCTATTGTTAACTTTCCGCTATAATCAGGCATCTGGATACCAGAAATTTATGCGCAACCGTCACATACCGGCATTCATTTATGATCCGAACTCTTATTTTTAACGCGAATAGGACGCCGCGAAGGCAAAACCCCGCGCGCGTATGTGCGGCTGTGGACCGAGAGGTTCCGGTTTTTGGTACGTTAAACCTTTTCTCCTTATATTTCTCTTTTCTTTCCCACCGCTTTCGCATAAAAGCCCGCACAAGGTAAATGAATTAATTCTGGTAAGCTACCCGAAAAGGGAGCCACACTATGCACAGGGCTAATGGGCAATATAAACGCTTCCCGAGGAAAGGTTATGGTTCTTTGCGCTTTGCGCTTGGACTGTCGATTTGTGCACACGATGAAACTAAAATATAGCAGCCTTTCTCAGACTTGCCACCTCCTGGTCTAAAACCATGTGCCCTTCAAGCGACATTGGACTTTCTGCACTCGGTGACATTTTGGCACCGAAAGCGAAAGAACGCACGCGTGCGTGCGTGTGTGTGTTTTGTTACGAAGACGAAAACATCTATTAAAAACTCATCAAACAATCATCGAACATATGGAACCGTCTGGACGAATCGATTTGTCAGGATAACCCCTCGGTCAGAGTGGTCAGACACACAAACGATAACTATTTCCGCAAGTCTCCCCAAGGCTATATATTTCGATATTTGCACAGGATGTTTGCACCCAAATGGACCAGCCATTTTGGCTGGCTTAGGAAGGATCATTCGGATCGCATTTATTTTTGAGGTTGAACGGTTAATGCGTGACTCATACATGTCCATTCTAAACTGTGAAGCAGTCCCGCATGTGAGTTATCGACCGTCGCAAGTACGCGAGAAAAACCTTTCCAGATACACCCAAGAGTTTGCGTACACGCCATATCTCTGTCCCGGGGTGTGCTGTAACTGGGCCCCATATCATCGTTAAATTATAAAACCGAATAGTTTTTTTTATAAAGGAGCAACTGGATCATATGGTGGAAGGAACCGGCCGGCACTGCGCTTCGCTGGAGCGGAAAGTATTATTTCACGCGGCTAGGGAGCCACATCGCACGTACATGTTATCCTGAAAAAGCTCCTGCCAGGTCGGTAATGATGTCGGAAAAAATGTGTTGTGTGAAACATGTACCATACTGACCGTCAGTGCAACTATAACCCAAAATAGAAACAAATGCTATGTTCAGCCATTTTTTCCTCATTTCACAGGAGTTCCAGAAATACTCATTCAAAAGCAACAATACAGATCGCTTAGGTAGTGGTAAACGAAAAACAACTTTTATTTGGCTTAGATTCTAGAAATCTCCAGCTATTCCTCCAAAGATATCACCAGCAATAGCGAACATTATGCAGTAAGTTGTTGAGTAAGTATCCTGACATCAAAGGTATTTCAATGTATTAGATCATTTTATGATTTACAACGGAGAAACCTAACATCAGAATAGCTTGTAATTTGTCTACCAAGCTATAATGAGATACTGCTCCTAATTGCCAGTTAAACACACTGCAAAGCTACAGAGCTGATTCGAAGGTGAAAATGAAACCATCCTCCTTCCGTATTCCAATTCTGTACCCCTTTAGCGTGTCACTTCTAGTCCTACCAACCCACACCACCCGGTTGTATGCTCTTTTAGGTTTGCGTTTTGGGTTACAATCCCTATCTGTCCGCGTATTCTTGCAACACCACCTCCACAGTTAGCGGTGGTGTGTGCTGGCGTTGCATTATTCGCGTGTGCAACCGCTCACCTTTCACGGATGTGCGCATATATATATACATACATGCACAAGTCATCCCCTTTGGTGGGTTTGGATGCATAAAAGGGAAAGGGTCACCTACTTACGCGTATGCCACCATGTAAACGGAGACATTTGCCAGTAACCCGAGTTGTAACGGGCAAGTTAAACGAAACATTGACACACCGGACGACACAGGTCACAAGCCGTTCTTCCATCGCTTGACTTGACGTTTTCGGGCGCGCCGTGTCACTATTGCCTGGGCAAGGGGCATTCTATTCGACAAGCAAGTCACCAGCAGAGCTTAATGGACAAAACCCCGACGACCCGTCGAGCGTAGTGCATTTACGGTAAGTGTCTAAAATCCTCGGTCAGTTGGTCGCCGTTCTGTTTTGGTGCGCCGTTACGGAAGCGGCAATTATGAACGGACGGACCAATTATCCTCTACACACTGGTTATGGTGACCCTTTTTCCTCTGGCTGATCCTTTACTGGGCCTTTATATGTTTTCTCGTGTGCGCGGGTAGAATTAAGGTATCCTCGGGGTGAAAGATTCGTTACATACATGTGACCAAACACACACACACATGCGTGTGGCACACGCTCACCCAAAACTGATGGACGTTGAACAGATGGTTTTTCACCCGCCAGCATATATGCGTGCATGGCAGTAAAGATCATCCCGAAGGGTGTCACGGGAACCATTCGTTGATCCTTAAGGTACACATTCACACACATACAAAGAACCGCACACCCATCACTGCACTACACAGCTGTGTTGTGACATCAAGGATGCTTGTCGACGAATGGTGCGCGCCACTCGGCGTCAATTTAGGGCTTCTCATTTTGGGCTCAGGCGCGTAAAATTGGCTTTCCGAAGCATTTTGAAAATTAATAGCTTCCCAAAATGGTTACGATTGCTCGCGATTTTCCACCGCAAAAGCGGTTAGGAATTTGCACTGGGGAAGGTTCACCCAGTAATAGCGAAGCGCATTAGACGAAAGCATCAAATAAACCCGTCACACACCGTTTGTCGCTGGATGAGTTGGCTGTTGAGTTTGGTTTTGACATTAGAATTAACCACACAATACCGAGGGACGCGGTGCACACTTCCTTGCTTGCCCAGCTCCGTTCGGGATTTAAGATGCTTTTATTATAAAAACGGAAGGCTCACCCAAACGGCCCGCATTACCGTTCGCCCTGTGCGTGTCCGGGCGGCGTTATTAGCCAACCCGTCATAATTTTCCCATGCAATTCGGGAGACCCATTATGGAAAATGGTCTCACACACGGGTGCTGTTAATTTAACGGATTATTTATTGGATAACTTTTGCTTCCTTTCCACATCCCACACGATCCCTCTCTCCTTCGGTGACGCTCACAATAAATTTGAGACATTTTAAAGGTTTGCCAACGATTTGTGAATCCTTTCCTTCAAATCACAACAGTTTTGCAATTGTGCGACCGAACCAAAAAAAGAAAACATTGTGTAAGACAGTTCCCAATATCAATATGACACACATTTGCAGCACATACTTGCTGGTTTAGTGAGGCAATGATGAAATTATCGTGCGGACCCTTAATAAAGATGGCACCGAATTGAGGTTTATTGTACAAAGTTCAAAGATCCTGGTTGCGTTCGTTCGGTCAACAATTGGGCGAACAATAAAAACCAAAGACAAAAAGATAAAATTAAATTCAATCAAATCTGATCATTTGGCAATAGGCAAGATTCTTCCCTTTGGAAACGAATTGTGAAGTGATATAAAGCTCGTCAGCGATATGATACTTTGAAGTGAGAATATATTATAGAAAAAGAATATCCTTCAATATACAACAGAACAAGCGAGATAAGTATTATTTCGAAACATAATAAGTAAATCTAAAAAAAAAAACATCTGTAAAATGAAGAGCATTGAACACACCACAACATGATGAAAGAAGATAAAAGAACGGAGAAAGAAACGAACAAAACAGTGAAGAAAAATTAAAGAAATTAACTCCAAACACACAGGGAGCCCTAGAGAAAAGTAAACTTTTACACGATCGTGCCTGAGAACGTGTGATCACTCTCATTTCCCTTCCATCCTTTTCTCGTGTACCTTTGCACTCCTTGTCCAATCCCCAAATGCGTAATTTTCTTCCAATTTTCTCCCCCCCCCCCCCCTCCCAGTGCATCGGGCGAGGAGTTCGTGCGTGAGTGTATGTTGTCGTTTTTTTTGGTTTCTCCTCACCCCCCCCCCCTCCCCCTTTGCTTTTCTTCTCCAATTCCTTCCCCTTAAACCACTTGCACCACACACACACCGCGACCCACCCCGTTGCCTTTCCTTTAATCGTGTTACCTCGCCCTGTGATGTGTCGTGTGGTGTTGTGCACTCTTTAAATAGTTTTCCTCCCCTATACCCATGCGATCCTCCCTTACTTGTCTGCCCTGTCCCATCATAAGTTTGCCCCCTACTACTGCTGTTGCAACCTGATACGCGTCGTGCGCCGGTTGTGGATCGGCGGGAAAAGTAATGCCGAAGCGTTGGGTTGAGGAGGGTTGTAGAGAGTGGGTGGAGTGTGCAGAGAGAGGGGAGGGGGAGTCCAGTCAACATAACCTCCTTTTTTCTTCCGTTTTAAGTTTCGAGATGGGTGTGCGTGTTGGTTTGTTTTTCTTTTAACGCGCCTGCTATTTCCTTCGCTCGTTATTCACGCTTCGGAGAGACAAACAGGCACGGTAAGGGCTTGGTGCATCTCTCCCGTGATGAAGTAAATGGGTACAAAAAAAAGGGAAGTCGAACAGTGTTGTGTGCCTCTATCGCGCCGCTGTGCGTGGGGTGGTTTTGTTGTAATTGATACATTAACCTTCTCCGTTGATACGCCCATTAGCGGGACCAGCCGTCATCTCACGTCCGCGGCCGACTTGTGTGACACTCTGCCGACCCAAGCGCATTTTTCTTCAATTTGTTCCACCCAGACACCAAAACCAAATTGGAAAACCGGGAGCTACCAAACAAATACGTTCAAGGAAAGGGGAAAGTAAAGCAAAACCCGCGGTGCGGGATATTGGCATGATGATTTTTTTTTTGTTTTTTATTAGCTTTCTTTAGAAGCGGTGAGGTATTGACACAGCAACACAGGGTAAACCGCATTATTCGAATTGTTAAAATTTGTCGATATTTCATATGCACTGTTGGTGACAATTATTGATTGCAATAAATGATTAAAAAGTTCCATTTCATTGGCGGGCAAAAGCAATTGCAATATTAAAACACAATTACGACCACACATTACGCTCTCACCTCTGCAAGGTAAAAGCAAGAACGCGCAAAAAAAGGGAACCAATTCGAAACAGGAACCGGAACACAACATGCGAAAAATCTCCCTCACCCTTTTTTCCATATCAATTTAAATAAAATAAAATTTAAATTAAAAAAAAACTCACAACACATCGAAACAATGCTGACACATGGATTGAAAGACAGGTTTTCCAAAAACAAAAACAAAACTCGAAAAGCACATTTGCTCCACACACACACACACCCCCATTCTTTATGCCGGGTTTTTTCGTCTCCTCGATGTATGCGACGGATTTTTTTTTCCCTTGCCTGCACAGCATTTGTGTGTCGCGTCCTCGAGCGGGAAAATCCATTCGCATTTCATTTACACAAGCATACCCACACACACACGAGCGCGCGTATACATGTGTATAAGCGAGTTGGCTGGAAAAAAATCGATACTTTTCCATGCACGCGACGCCGAGCTGTGAGATGTTTTGTGTGTTTGCCGCATTTTCCTACCATCAGCAACGATACAGACAAACACACGCATACATGGGCTTATACACAGGTGCTCCTCTACCAGGGGGAGAGCGCCAGCTTTCCACCCGATACAGAACACACACACACCAAACGTTGTGCTAGAGCACAGAGAAGCGCACGGTGGTATAAAATGCCGCATATTTTGCCACCCAGTACACCCCAGTAATGTTCCCATACACAAACGCGGTACACAGTTTTCGGTCCCGGCACGCGAAACCGAAATGTTAGTGTTGTGTATGTGCGAGAGAAAGAGAGAGAGAGAGAGAGAGAGAGAGAGAGAGAGAGAGAAAGAAGCGGAGTGTGAGCAGCAGCATGGCAGGACCTGCGCACCAATATACACACGCAACACATGCCACCAGTTCTGCATACCACGGAGCGCACACACCACCACCATCAAAACTGGTTCTCGCTTGGCCCGTACGAGCCTAGACACGAATATCCTTCAACATGCTTTCTAGCCACAAAACCTTATTGCTCGTACCCTGCAACAACGAAAGCGAGACAGACAGACAGAGCGAGAGTGAAAGGCGAAAGAGAGTGAGAATGTCTTTCCCATTTTCTTCTGTTGTCCTTCGATGGGGGCTAGGTGTTGCAGGGGATATGATGTTAGTTTGGGGCGCTGTGAACCGGGGAAACACTAAAAAGGACGGCCAAGTTTACGGTCTCCTCTAACAATGTCGCACACGACACCGTCGTCGTTGTCGACAGCAAGGACGAACGAACAGCATTGCCGTTCACAACCCCCGGTGGTCTCCCGGTGACGTGGAGCGAGACTATTTCCCAACCGAACGGCAATGGTTTTGCTTGACGTTCTGGTATTCTTTGTCGTCGCCAAAAGTCTAGCCCCGACGCACGGAAAGGAACAACCGGGGTTGAGAGCACAGGAGTGGGCACCACAATATGTGTGCGAATGAATTCCTTTTTCGCTTGAGGTTTTGTCGGCAAAACTAGCCTGCAACAAAAAGAACACCAGCGCCAACAAGCGCGCCATGCAAAGGATACACTGCTTTTACAGTGTAGCAGTAATGATTGCCGAACGAAGCAAAGGGAAGAGACATGAAAGGCATTGGGAAGGGAAGGAAGGAAACCGTCTTTGGTTGGTTGTTCAAGCTTTGGGTAGCATTATTGCTGTACGGTTGTATAAGCTTCCAGAGCAAAGGCAACATTGTCGAAGCGACAACTCAAGATCAGACACATACTCCTTGCTTTTCTCCATCGTTCTATCCACCCGTTGGACGACAGCGGGAGGAAAACAGTATTGTGCAGCACAGCGAAAAAAAGCCCAGAGAACACACACAAAGAGACACGTCGAACGTCGGTGCGGTTTGATCTATAATCGGACGGGCAAACATCTTCCCAAGCCAACCAAGCTAACTTTATGCGCCCAGGTAGCAACAGTGGAAAGCACCTTGAAGTAGTATGTGTGTTTCTACGCCGATTGGGAGCACAACTGATGTAAAAGGACGACGTTGTAGTCCTCGCAATGTGCTCCAACGCTCCCCCCCCCCCTCCTCCCCTCGCCACATTCCCGGTCGTTCCTTCTTATATCGGTACCTTCAAAGGCAAACCACCACGTTTTTTATTACAACAACCGTAACAGCCTTCCAATACCTTTTGCTAAGGTATCCCTTTTTGAAGGTTACTTACTGTTGGCAAGAAGGACGTTTGTAACGTTTGTAAATGTATAGCGAGAAAAGCACCAGCAAACAGGGAAGTAGAATTAATGTTATTTTTTTTATCGCCTTTTCTCTCTGCCTCTTGTTACCGGTGGAGGATACAACATCAACAACAATAACAAAACCCCAAACCGGATAGGAGAGGATCGATATTCGCATGTTGCGCGTCAGCCATATCTGCTCCCCATTCTGCTACCGGTTTGTGCGATTATATCTAGCATTGCAACGCCATCGTCATCTTGCGAGACAAAAATGCGTGAAAGAGAGCAGGAAGTAATGTCTTTATAAATTTATAAGAAATGAAACCCACATTAAAAATGTATCCACGCGCAAAAGTGGAGATGATGGAGCCATTCGTTGGTGGTAGTTTATTTTATTTTTATTTTCTAAACGTGATTATTCCGAAGTCAGGCGGTGTACACGGATTTTCATTTTAGCCGAACGAGCCTATAAACTGGGTTTTAACAACAGGTTCAAAATGAACGCACCTATACCGGCAACCGATCCGTGGTGTAATTGATAAATGCATGCGCCGCTTATACAGAGGCTCTCTTTGCACTCATGCTGCAGGGTTCGAATCTTTGTTTTTCACACAATTATTGTTCTCTCAAAGAATTGTTTATAAAGAAGCTGCTCTGTGGTCAAGGGACATGGGGGAGTTTAAAACACATTATTTATGAGCCTGATAAATGAGGCCGATCCAAAAGAGCTCATTACTATTAAAACCAAGCAGAATCACACATCATCTCTTTTCCTGATGTTAGCCTCCTCTTTGTGCTATTTTTAGGTACGATATCAAAACACTCCTACATGTTTGCACCAATGCATGTCAAAACTTCAACGAGATGCAATGAGCTCATAAATAAATCTTACTCATTATACATCCGTTCGCATACAGGCACGTACATACACCTCCCCGTTGGGGAATTATTCCAGCAATATTCTACCATCGTTGTGGAGAGTGCAGAGAAAGAGAGAGAGAGAGAGAGAGAGAGAGAGAGAGAAAGAGAGTACAAAGCAACAAAATAAAACGAATTTATGATTCGCGAATGATTGCAAACATCCTCTGTATAAAAAAGCCAATATCGATCACAAACGTCTTCACCCATTCCCATGCTTGATGCATCAATAAAAACATACAAACATTGAAAAAAAAAACAGTGGCCACCGCGAGACCTTTAGCCCACAACCACAATGAATCAGTCGGACACTAATTATTCGCGTGTGGGAATGAAACACATCACCACGGACAGGAGAAGAGATAGACCGCGAGAGAAAGAGTGCGTCTCGTTAGCCGATTCTCTGTAGTGGCCCCGTTAATCTTATCTCACTGAGTCATCCATGTACGCAAGAAGTAAAATGACGACGTCGGTATGTGTCCGTTGATGGCGCGATGTTCAGCATAACAAGCAGGGAATGCAGTCGCATGATAGACCTGGAAAACCATCCATAGCATTATCCGCAATGTGTGCGAACGCAGCATTGCAACGAGTGGCACATGATCACACGATTAAGTGACATTTTTTGAGGTTAGATTAAATAAAAAAAAATCGATATATTGCTGCTACTAGACCTTCAGGACACGATAGGTTGCTACACAATGCGAGAAGTATTTGCTCGTAAAGTCATGCTTCATCGTTCGGTTTTACCTTATGGAACAAACTGGAATGGAACTCAACAGAATGTGCCATTTCATCATCAATTTCTATATTGACATTATGTCATAAAAATCTAGCAACCCTGCTATTCCAGCACAAAAACTTCTTCAATTTGTGGTGGTTGTTATTTAAAGGTACGTATAAGGGAAAACATACAAGCAATTATTTGCCATCTCGCCTTGGTATTGGGTTGCAGGAAACGAATATGCTAGACTTCCACGAAAAATAACAAAAAAACAAAAAAAAAGCCCGATGGAAAACCCCGGAAACAGACAGCTAGCCTACGGGAGCCAGACAGGACAATCAAATTCAGAGACAGGCGAATTTGATCGATCGAATTTTCCCTTCCCTCGAGGCCATTACAAGCGCAATACTCAAACACACAATCGAACGTCACACAGCGCAGGAAAAACGCGAAATTTCCTTTTCCCGGGCGGGTGGAATAATGCCACTTATTCAGGTCTTATTTTATCCAACGATTTATTTGAGCGTTTGTAGCGGTTTTCGTTTTCCACACATTATAAAATGCCGAAAGACTTGAGGATATTTTTAAATATCACTTCTACGGAATACGTCTGACGCCAGGATTGAATTATTGTTTTAAGCGATAAAAAAGAATTGATGTTTTGAAGTGAAGAACCCTGCGATATATGACGCTCAGTGTTTCTTCAACACTTTGCAGTGTAAAACAACGCGTACGGTTCTGCTAGCTAAGTAAATAAACATCGTACTGTATACGTTTCCCTGCAAACGTTGTTCTGCAACCGCGTGGAAAGAACCACGGTCGATAATAAAACATCATGACGATATATTTATTTTCTTTATATCACCATCGTTGTCTAAAAATCTAGCCTTAAAAGTGTGATTTTCAAAATAAAAAATACCCCTTTTTCGCTACCAGCATAAGAACATTAAAAGAGCGTTCTGCTTTATTCTACCCGCCCACATCTTACTGTTCGTGCTCAATCAAAATTAAATTAAATCTCCGAAAGGACTGCTAACACGTGTCAACCAACCAACCCCGAAGGAAGAATTAACGAACTCGGCGGGGATTAATAGCGCACAACAGACCAAACAAAACCCATGGTGTTAAACTTCACCGCCCCAGGTCAATGGTGCGATATAGGTGCACTGAAATGGACAGTCGGGAAAATTGAAATGGAAAATTTTCCATGAAAAACAACATCCCCCGGTGAGATGTTGTTGCGTTGCGCGTGGACTTCACATTGCATGGTGGGGTCAGAAATCGCTGGAACACACAATTCTATGGCGATGCGAACAGACGGGGATATTCTTCTACTTACTTCGGTGTCGGTTCACCTTCCGCTTCGCACTCGATCAGGAAGGGTTTGTCGCTTTCACCCTGCTGTGCCACCTGGAACAGCATCTCGTCCGGTGGCGGCTGCTTAATGATGCGCGGTGGCGAGTGTACTGCGGAAATTGGACACAGAGAATTGGATGTTTGTTAGCACTGCACGGATTTCGTCGGGGGGATCCGATTTGAGGGGCTTACTTAAACTGTGCACTGTCAGGACGTTGAGCATCAGTACGACGGCGACGGCTAGGAGCAGCTGGGAGCAACGGCCACCGGCATCACGGCCGGTTCGATGGTGTGTCGTCCACATTGGGAAGGGAAAAGGTTGTCCTCACCTGGAGGACGTCGTCAGTCGTTTACCAGACAAACACACACGAGCGCGCGCGCACTTCAACAGGAAGGATGGATGAGCAAATAGGGGTAGAAGATCTCGAGATCTTCTAGGTCTGTGTCTCTAGCGGAATCGAACGTCTCTCGATTAGCTCTGTGGAAGAAACGAAAGAAAGGCACGAAGTTAGAAGAGTTCTCATCTGGCAACGTTTAAGTGTTTGAAGCAACATTGTGTTGTTGTTTTTTTTTTTTGAAACGCTTTGTGATAGAGATTAATCATTTCGAGAGTCACTCGTCAATTCGACCCACCCCGCCCTGATCACGACGACATCGGGGGGTGGTTTTCTTGCCGGGAATGCTTGACATGCATGTTTTCTTCCAACCCAATTTGCCGGCCAAAGCACACTAGGCTAGCGTGCGCACCGCGGCATACGAGAGGCCAACGCCCATTCCAGCCACACCACTACGGCCACAACATGATACCCGAGCCGAATGCAGTGGTTGTGGCACACAGCCATGTCAGTGCGCGAGAGCGTCACTCATGCATAGAGCCGCGCCATCCGTCACGAGTTGCGCGCGGTTTGGTACGGGCGTCGTACAAATACACCTATCCTACTCCTTCTTTCATTTTCTTCGCGCATTAGAAAGGGAAACACCCAGACACGACGATAAAGGGGGATCTCCTCTAAAGATCGCGCTCTGCGTGACCGCGAGCTAAACGATAGTGTGGAGAAGGTGAAGTTAACACCTTTTAACGACTCACGCTCTACCGGAACACCTTCGGGCCCAGTCTGTGGGGGTTGTTAAAAGCTTTCAACCCAAAGTTGATTGATGTGTTGAGCAATATATTGAGCACAATAAGCGCACGTTATGTGCAGCATCAGACATTAAAACGCTTCATTGTGCGTTACATGTCCAGCAATATGCTTTCAAAAGTGAATAATAGAATAGGATTAAGAAGATATTTTTTGGAGTTTGTGAAGCTTCAATGATGGAGTTATGTACTTGTAAGTGTATTATTATAACTACTTTATTGCTCAAAAAATCCCGTTATGATGTTATTAGTTTGTAAAATTTTTCTACACCACACAGTACACATCACAAAAAGCCTCCGGGATATTAGGAGAGTGTCTCACAGAATTGTTGGTCGTGCTGCAACAGATGGAGACACCCACCACTCACAAAACAAAAACGGTCGATTATTACAAACCGGACAGATAAAAGGCGCTAGCTGAACGGTAATTAAGATCACGACCGCACTGACCCTTTTTGCTCGCTCGCTGTCAGAGCTTCGTTTTTACATACGCAGCCACACACAAATACCGAACGACTGTCATCATCAATCTTTCAACGCCCACCGAAATGAGGCTGACCGGGTTCAAAAGCGAGCAGCAAACGGTACGGCAGCAAACCGTCCCCCAACACTGTAAGGGCGCTGGAAAGGAAAGGGTCCAACCATTCAACACATTCGGCACCTAAATTAAGTGGAAACGCTAATCCAACAACTTTTCTTCTTTGTTTCTCGTATTCACTTGACATTTCCGAGTGTATTGGGTTTCCAAAAACCAAAAAAAAAATCCTCTTTGCTCCTGGAACTTTTGTTGGACGGACAATGAGAGTTTATGTCACACCCGCAGAACAAACACCACTGCATTGGTGGTGCAGAAAGATGACGGGTGACATCATCGTGTCTTGCGAAAACCACATGCAACACCGCCTGCTTCGTTGACGGTTGGCTTTGGTTGCTTATTTACTTTAAAAATAAATATTCCTCCATCCAGTCACCGATAGGATGAAACCAATCTCGGAGCAGTTTTCATGTTCCAGATGGTTGCCACACACGGAGCAGGAGGGCCGGCATGTGTATTTGCTACTGGCAATGGGCATATAAAACCCAGAACCAAAATTTTTGGGTCGCTCATTTCTTGTCTTGTCGTGACGGTCTGCAGAATGTGTGGTCAATGTGATGACGCCTGGAAGCAAAAACAGCACTGTGGCTCGTTGAAACGGAAGCAGTGCGCGTGGGGTTAGTTGTGAGGTTTGAATGCGTGCAATTAAGATTTATGTTTCTTACCAGCGCTGAGATATAGCTTCAATTTGTCCCCGAGACGCATTATTAAACGAGATTATGAGTTCGCCGCGATTTGCCCACCGACCGTTTCGTTTGACATTCGCTAAACGGATAACAAAAATGCAATTGCAGCAGACCGGACAGGCAAATCTCGTAAAGCGAGAAGACAAAGTTAATTTACGTCTGCGGTTTTACTTCCTCGCCGGATGGCAACGTTGTGGTTAGCCCACCAGATGAGAAATGTTGCGTACAGCAACATTTTGATACACGCGAAAGGCAGAGGCTTGCCAGCTGGTGAGTGTGAAGAGCATCAAGAAGCGAAACCGGGAATGCACCACCCAGATCACTTTTCAAATTTCAAATGTCCACTTCCTGCTTCTTGTGAAGTGATAATCTCCGGTAGCACTTCAAAAAACACAAACTTCCCTTTTCCCATGCAAGAACGGAAAAGGCTTGATGCGAGGGGGTCTATGATGACAAATCACTTGACGGATCATCCAAATGGAGCACTTGGGAGCATATTGCACACCCAGCAGTTGGCTTTTCCGAGACTTTCTTATGGAACTCATACCGTTCTCCAATTTGACGTTTCGGTTCCACCCGAGACACAATTCCCCTTGCCGACAAAGAACTTTGAAAGATGAGCTGTGTGTGTATGAAGACGCAGATCATAGACCAGAGGTTGCTGCTGGAGTTCCTCGGTGTGTTGTTAACTCTCCAAGGTTTTCAGTGAACTTCACCAAGAAACAAAGAAGCATTCCAATACGCAGATTGGGAGAAATACGATTTATTATGCATCACCCAGCTGGACATCTGCGTCCCCTGGATCGATATGACTTCATGTACTCACTCTTCATGATAAAAATGTCCAGGAGAGCTACACGCCCCTTGGGGAAATGATGGATCACACGCTCCTTTACCCTTTTTCACCCAGATATTCCATGATTTGCACAGATAATGACGTCATCTGATGCGACATTCCCCCCCAACCAACACTGTGTGTTCTTTTCTGGAGCAGGCTAAACGGATAAAAGCGACCAGGAAATCCCTTACGTCAATCCCTGTAGGCTATTTTCTACACCACAGGAAGCAAGGAATGACTGCATATTTGATTTTGCGTTATAGTATTGATGTGGGGATATGTATAGGGGCATGCTTTGGAGCATCTGAACACTGACCATTAGCCCTCCCGCAAGATTTGTAAGCTCTGCGCAGTGTGCACGAACAGCATGATTCAAACAATTTTTACCTTTTTGCTGCAGGTGACTCAGTGTTCGGATATTCTCAACGCTCCCTCTTCGACACTCTTTAGGCGAGTAGCAAACCCTCGTTTGCAGCGAATAATAATTAGCATAATTCTTTTTCAGCTAGAGCGAGCAGACAGCAAGGCGCGTGAAACGTAATAGAATTGTTTTACGTAACGCAAAGAAAATAAGAAAAAAAACAACAAAAAACTTTTTTCGCCGGAAGTGCACTGCTAATGGGTGTCTCCTTCCGTTTCCATTTCTGATGTACTTCCGATGTTTTTTTTGGCACAAAAATCGTATTTTAAATTTTCCAACTCATCCTTACTCTGCCTAAATTGCTGACTCACAGGGGCGCGGTGGTCGAAAACGTTTCGAGGAAAGCGTTTTTCTTGACGTAATGTAATGGGGAAACAATGCACGGTGCGGAAAAGTGACACGTGTGCGTCCCCCTGGGTGTTTGTAACAACCTTCAGAAGGCAAACACGCCGCTGGTAGGATTTGGACACCTTCTCGGAGCGGCATTTATAGAAAACGAACCAGCTGGCAATGGGATTCCAAATGCCTAAGGAAACTGTCGATAAAGACACGTCAATCGTGACATACCTACAGGAGAATTATCTTCAGTAGATGATCCTTCAAGTCATAATGGTCGTTCAGAGTTTAGTTACAGTGATGAGAGCGCTACAGGTTGCACAAGTGTACATTCTAAACTTAACTGGGACACGTTCATAAAGCGCGATAAGGGGAAAGATAAATAGAAGGTGGGTTGACAAACAAAGGCAAACTAATAAGATATGTCGCCAGGTCATTCAACTTAACCCGGCCCATGATGGTTACCACCAGTCAGTCTGCACGGTCTGCTGGAGCGAATCGATTGGACATAACAGGATTTAACAAGGAGTTACTCCCTCGGCCAGGCTTTGACCGGGGAACGCGAAAGTCGTGCAAAACAAGGAGCTGGGCAAGTAGTTGCTTGCAGCGGCTTCTCCACCAACGCCCTCTCGGTAAAGAAAGCCCGGAAGTAATTAAATCTACGCCGGAAAGCGACGTCCCGGACGCGGAACGGATGTTCATCAGTAGGAGAGAGACAAAAAAGTGCAACAAATGAAACTCATTATTTAAAGGACCCAGACGGTATTTGTGCAGTATCGCGCAATTCTAGCATACGGCCAGTGAAAGACAGAAAGGCAAGTAACTCCGCACTACAAATTTTAATTTGGAAGACATTTTTTTTTCTGTGAGAACTCTAGAAATGTTTTGACCGAGTTTACAATCTTCTCAGTAATTTATCTGTCTATCCACACCTCATTAGTTTGGCAGAAATGGTAACACTATTCCGATCGACACCAACATATGAGATTCGATTTGTTTTCGTGCGGATGTGTGTCCGGCGTGCGAACAACAGGATCAAACACATCAAGGGATGTTCCAATGACATTCCAAGGTTCCCGGCACCAGACTGTGTTCGGCAGTGAAAGAAGAATGTTGGCAGTTGTACTGCACGGTTCGTCATCGCCGAGATTATCTCGCTTGATAGGGGATAGAGGTCAGGTCCGTAAGCAGATCGGCGAACGAACACATTTTTGTCTACAGAGGCGGATGATATCACCACCCCCAACAACGGTTGCACACAGAGATGGAACGCAAAGCCGAAACCGTAGGGACGGTGGTCTCTTTTCATGTTCGATCTGCTACAAATAGACGACGCTATATATGACGGATGCGAGTGTGTGTGTGTATGTGTGTGTATTGGTATCTCTCTCACGTCCACCATTCAGCTAGAAAGAGAACCCTTTCATGAGACAAAAAAAACTGTCCTCGAGATGGAACTCCGGACATCTTGGGCGATGTCGTCATTTTCTAAAGCAAATTTTCATTTCTAGTCTACTACACCACACACACATCAAAGGGATTTGAAATGTTGGGAAAGTTGTTTGGTGAAGAATTCTGGCACTATCAAACACTGTTTGTCCTGTTGCCGAAGAGTTTTGATCAAATTTTAGAATATAGACAAGTGCTCACTCTATTATTGGGAATGCTCTGAGCTGGAACTCTCAATCGAGAGGTTATCTCCAAACAAAATATACCGATTCCAACCACTCCAAACAACCCGCACTACCCCCCCCCCTCACCCCTTAAAAAATATATCTTCTGGATTTGTAAATTAATAATTCCATTCTTGCTCTCTCGTCTACCATTCTAGACATATGCTCACAACACACAACACATCGAGCGAAACGGGATGAGAAATCGAAGTTTTCAAAAGTGAGTACATTCGGAGGATTGCTATTAATAGAACCCGTCTCCCTTCGTTTTCCCCATGCCCTCTTTCTGCGCCCCCACCTCAAATGATGCGCAATGATCAAGTGTATCTCTCTGCAACCGGGCAACCGGTGGGCGGCACCACGCACATATGAGGTTGTCGATTCGTGGCTGTCGCAACATGGGACGCGCTCGATTGCAAACGAAAACAAACAACACCGCACACCACCAAAGCGCCAGCATGGGCGCGAAGGAGAGATGAGCAGAATTTATTTTCATCGACCACACACACAGCAGAGTAGCGCAGCGGCGGCGACAAGGCCAATTTGTGTGGAACGTTTTTGCGTAATGAAGGAAAAAAAAGTTTGGACCCAATACAGATCAGCGTTTGACCTCGTTTTCCACGCGGGAAACCTGATGTCATGCACAACTCTCCGGCACGACGAACTGGAAGGGAGTGGGAAGGGATTTAGATCATTCGAAAAGGAAAGTGGAATCTTCTTACCCTGCACTAGAAGACTGTTTAGTAGGTTACTGGAGCTTATTTTAATTTGCATGTTTAAAAATAGCACTTCTATTGCACTAGCCTCCACAGCACGGGACGGTATCTTGCCACACACAGAGCATGATTAAGATGAGTCAATAAACGGCTGTCGACCGCTGTGCTTTCCATTTCCTTGGCAAGTTATCCAACAACTTGGCTGTGCACACAGTGGCACGAAAAGAAAAAAATAAAATCCCACCCCCACCCCCTAAACACGAACTTGAACTCAAACGGTTCGTTGGTACTCTTCTTGGCTACTGCACCGGGAGCGCAGAACACATCCCATACCGTCGTTGCCTTTTGAAATGTATGGGGGGGGAGGGGGTGGGAGGGAGGGGGGCGGAACAGTGAAATACAGCAGCCACTCGGAGCAGCAAAGCAAGAAGAGGACAACCTTTGACGCTTTCTATTTATGTTTCACCCGTGTGCATCGCACACAACAACAGCATCAATCGGGATATAAAAGAAATAAAAAACCGTGAATGAAGATCGCACTGTTCGCTCTCCCCCACCGACCGATGTGCCAATTTGGTACTATTCCACCCCTTCCCATCTGCTCTCTCCTTTCCATCCAAGACTCGAAAAACACTTTCGCTGGCAAGGTCCTATTTTATGGGTTTTTGTTTGCGGCAAAACAACAACGTTCTGCGCGGCGTCTAAGGCTGGCAGTGCCTGCAAGTCTGCAATCGATATTTTATCAACCTTTTCGTCAACAAAGCTTTGGTATTTTATCGGGGTAAATTTGATCAATTTTTTGGTGATTTGATGTTTTTTGGGAGCTTTGGTACTAGTGTGCTGGAATAAATTATCCCAGGCAAAATATTGCATACCTCCAGGAGTATGCACTCAAGGCATCTGCCTTGCCGATCATTAAAATTCTACCATAAACCGTTTTAAGCCCATTAAATTCATGTGTACAGCAGAGAAAACTGCAGCCAATTAAAATCAACATGCCCTTTTGCTCACAGCCATTCAACAAAAACTGACCTAAAAATGGTTCTCCTTGGTCCTATCTTCACCGCTTCTCATCGGCTCTTTTTGGGATGCAATTTAACAAAACCGATAATGCTTATCGCCCCGCCATAACTTCCGGAAGGATGCGATTGGTGCGGCGCGCTTCGCGATTTGTAGGAATACAATATATTCGTGGCAAGTGTGGCAATGGTTCCAGGGTTCGCTGACCTATTCCTGACCTGTAGCAGGAAATAATGAATGTTTGAAAACAAAGCAAACAAAGGTATTAAAACAAAATAATTATCATTTCAGTGTAATGCAGCAGGCGATAAAGGCCTTTTCATCTTCCACATAATGTTTGATTTGAGCAATACGGGCCTGTTCTTAACGAATAAAAACAAAATTAATGTTTGATTTGAAGGATTCGACGATTCGGACAAAGGAACTTGGCTATTTCCATAACAAAGAAAGCAATCACATTTAGTTTGAACAAACATCAGTTTCGGAGAACACAGGTTCAGGTTTGTTTTGGTTGTGGTTTGCAATTTAAATATGTACGTTCAGCTTTGATCATTCGCTATCAGCTCACAATCGGAGATTGTACTTCAAAAAAAAAAAAAAGATTTTATTGTAATCGCTTCACTAGAAATTTATAAAACAACATCCGCTTCCATATCGCGCATCTTGGAAGGAAATATTCGAGGAAAATTAAATTCGAAAACATAAGATTAACCGATGATGAGATTAAGCATAACTAGGACACGGTACACACACGAACACGCGCATATGGGGCGTGCGAACAATGTGAGGGCCATGCCTGTCCAACATTATCCTGCCCGGCGGAACATGTGAACATGACGCAATTCTTTGAGGTCTTTCTTTCAGCACGAAGAGACGGTGCCTATGGCGAGCGTGCCTTGCTTCGCTGTTCCACGATGACTAATTGCATTGTGCATGCATATCCGCTACCACCACCTCCACATACGGTTATTGCACACTTTATCATCTTCCTCAAGCAAAACGAAGAAACCCTCACCACGGCACACAACCGGCTTAGCTAAAAGGTTGTGGGTTGATGCACACCCTTTTTGAACTGGAAGAACGGTTGCGCGTTTCTCTTTTGTCTTTTCGTCTTCTGTGCCCGTGGCTCGGCTGGCACATAGAAGCCCCACACACACTTATGGTTTACGGTTCACCTTCTCCACTTATGGTTTATGGGTTTGCTTTCCCGTATCATAATAATCCTCCCTGTTTTCGTCTCTCTTGCACTCTTTGCTTCTTTACTCTGTTTGTTTCACGATTCGTAACGGCTTTAAAAATGACAACTTTCTTTGCTTTGCGCCGTTTTCCGCTGTCTGCAGATAAGTGACGTAGCGGCGCAGAGAGGGCACCACGGAACACACACGGGAAATGCAACTGAAATGCATGCAGTTTACGCAGGTATGCGTGTGTGTGTGTGTGTG
>STHB01000015.1:412045-478343 GCA_018908115.1 Anopheles rivulorum
TGTTAGGAACTAGCGCCGTTGTCAAGTACACCACCGGGTCGCCCCATGGAAATGCTTTTGTTTTTTTTTAATTCATTCTACTGTTTGACAATACGGCGCTAAGCCGTCATAATTAAATAAAATAAAAGATCATGCTACTGTTTTATCAACTTTAACGAAAAGCTAGCTTTAGTTAACGAAACAAAAAAACCAAATTCATATGAATTTTATTATGATTATTCCCTCTCTTCCAACAGCCGACATTTCCCTGGCCGAGTTCGGGCGGAAGGAAATCGTGCTAGCCGAGAACGAAATGCCTGGTCTGATGGCCTGCCGAAAAAAGTACGGCCCACTGAAGATCCTGAAGGGCGCCCGGATAGCTGGCTGCCTGCATATGACCATCCAAACGGCAGTTTTAATCGAGACGTTACTCGAGCTGGGTGCCGAGGTACGTTAGTAACACCACGTGATCGTACAGACGTGATCGTTTGCTTAAGAAAGCAAACAAAACGAAAAAGAAGTATCCTTAAGATCGGTATGTATTGCTAAGGGAAGGCAGACGGCATATGCGCTGTTGCTGTGATGCGGAAGTGCTGATAACCTCGATGAACCGGGACAGTATGACGCGGGATAAGGCGCTGGACAGACTAGATTGTTTACCGAAGTTGGTCAAAAATTGACTAAAAACTAGAAAAACAACGTTTTCACCGTTCGCGGTGACGCTCCCGAAGCGATAATATATGCTCAGATTAGTTTCTTTCTGCTGATGGAGTTTTTGTATTCTAAATTTAGCGCCCAGTTTACCACCCCACGGTGATTGTTGTTTGTTAGTGGGACTGGTTTCCCGTGTTCTTATTTGCGTTCCCGGTCGCGCACGCGTCTTCGCTTGCGTAATGTACCGTGATAGTGAGAGTGGCTTCCCTTTTGCTGACGCGATGAGCTTATTTTTTGTGTTGTCTTTTAGGTGCAATGGAGCAGCTGCAATATCTTCAGCACGCAGGATCATGCGGCCGCAGCCATGGCAAAGGCTGGTGTGCCGGTGTATGCGTGGAAGGGTGAAACGGACGAGGAGTACATGTGGTGCATTCGGCAGACGCTCATCTTCCCGGACGGTAAGCCGCTGAACATGATCCTGGACGATGGGGGCGATCTTACCAACTTGGTGCATGCCGAGCATCCGGAACTGCTGAAGGACATCCGCGGACTGAGCGAGGAAACGACGACCGGTGTACACAATCTGTACAAGATGTTCCGAGAGGGTCGGCTTGGTATGCCGGCGATCAACGTAAATGATTCGGTAACGAAGAGCAAGTTCGACAACCTGTACGGTTGCCGGGAGTCACTGCTGGACGGTATCAAGCGTGCGACGGACGTGATGATTGCGGGCAAGGTGTGTGTGGTCGCCGGGTACGGTGATGTGGGCAAGGGCTGCGCCCAGGCCCTTCGTAGTTCCGGTGGCCGCGTGCTGATCACCGAGATCGATCCGATCAATGCGCTGCAAGCGGCAATGGAAGGGTACGAGGTGACGACAATGGAGGAGGCAAGCAAGGAGGCACAAATCTTTGTCACAACGACCGGCTGCACGGACATCATCATGGGTGAGCACTTCCTCAACATGAAGGATGACTCCATCGTGTGCAACATCGGTCACTTCGATTGTGAGATCAACGTGAAATGGTTGCACGAGAACGCGGTCAAGAAGGTGAACATCAAGCCGCAGGTGGATCGGTACGAGTTGAACAACGGCCGGCATATCATCCTACTGGCGGAGGGACGTCTCGTCAATCTCGGCTGTGCCATGGGCCATTCGAGCTTCGTCATGTCGAACTCGTTCACCAACCAAGTGCTGGCACAGATTGAGCTGTGGACGAATCGGGAGAAGTACGCGATCGGTGTGCATGTGCTGCCGAAGAAGCTGGACGAGGAAGTTGCCGCCTTGCATCTGGACAAGCTGGGCGTGAGGCTGACGAAGCTGAGCCCACACCAGGCAGAGTACCTTAACCTGCCGGCCGAGGGACCATACAAACCGGATCATTATCGCTACTAAAACGCGGTGAATGTGAAGATGAAACAGGGTTGAAAAATTAAAGCAAGAATGTAAAAAAAAAAAATAACAACAAAAATGCTCCATATGTGGAATTGTTTTGAATGATTCCGCACGCGTTTAGCAGTATTGCTAAACACATCATATTTGAATAAATATATCAATAGAATACCCGCCATTTCGTATCGCATCCGACGCCCACTGCTATTGGGTTTGGATCTTCGCAAAACGTACGATTACGCCTGAAACGGAACAATTCAATGGATGTTACGAGTTCGCATGCCTTCATGGGAACTGCACAGGTCGCGAAGACTTCTCTTGAGAAATCAAATCCACTTGCGTAGAATATTAGTTGCCAACCAAATGCGATTATGACCGTTGTGATATTTGCGCTGCATACAATTTTAAATAGGTTTAAGCAAATTTTTTTAACGTTGTTGGTCTTATGAACTAGGATGGAAAACAGTGCATTTTTTTTTAGCGGAGTTAAGTGCAGTCGTTTGTGAGAGTCCGATTCAATAACGTTTTCACTGCGTAAAAAAATATGTTTTGCATGATAATAGTAGCCCTTATTTGTCTGTTGTGTCGTTGGTGTTCGTTAATGGGAAGATAGTGTAAATGCCTGTATGTATGAACGTTTGCTTAGTTGCTAGAGAATTGTCCAACTGTGAGTAGCTCAGCTACCGGCTGCATTCTTGGCCATTTGGCGCCGTCGCTGGCGTGGCGTAAAGTAGTACATCTCCAAGGACCAGCAGATCGCCATCGCGTACGTGGCGAGATTGAGGAAGTGTAGCGTGGTGGCGTAGTTGGTTGCATCCCGTACGTATCCTGTATAGAGAAAGGTTGAAATACATTTGTTTCTTGTGGTATATTTTTTTGACCTTAAATAATAATCAAATAATAGATACATCCATTTGTTTTTCAACACGTAGAGGAAGCACATTTGCAAAAAGTTAAAGGTTTGGTTAGAAAGTAAGCCATGATTTTCATTGATGTCACAAAAAAACTTAAATAAACAACTAGTGGGGCAAGTTGTAAAATTCAATTGAAAAAATAAAAATTAACCAAGATCGCGTAAGTTGAAAAAAACAGTTTACAATGGTTGAGAAAAAAAAACGATCGATGTTAAATTATTTTATATCTTATATATTTCTTGCACTTTCTTGCCGATCGATAACCAAAGCGCAGAGTGCGTACTCGATCAAATCCATCAATTTTGTATGCGTGCGCTTCGTATGTACGATCGCGCGTCCGTGTGTGTGTGTGTGTGACTGCAGTATTGACCAAAAGATTCCAGCGCACATGAACGCACCGCGTTGCCGATGAGCGGTGTGAGCAAGAGGGTACGAACGAACAAGCGAAAACGAAAGATTTGCACGCACCAGCTTTAAGCGAAGGGCGCAAAACTCAACAAATTGGAACGCCACTCCAACTCGAGCAGCTGTTGGTACGGTTTACCTGCGGTATTAAAGCGCCCTTTTGTGTGGTTTTTTTTCTTTCCGTCCGCTTGTGTGTGTGTGTGTGCGCGTGTGTGAATGCTTTAAAAGGTTCATCGTAAAGTGGCGTGGAGCAAAAAGAAAACAGAAAGGAAAAAAAAACCACGCGCTCGTATGTTTTTGTTTACATACCGGCGGCCAAGCCACAGCACGGCATCGCTGTGTCATTTTTATCCTCAGTGTCGGTTGTGTGCATGCGTGTGAGTAATGTTTAAATGCGTCAAGCATATGCAAATATGATTTTGCAGAAAGTTTCAGTGCGCTTGGCGTTCATTGTGAAATGAAAAGTTCTTCAATCAGCAACGGCAGCGCCTTTCGGCCGGGAAAGCAAACCCATTTTGGCTGCTTCCGTGCGCGTGTGTGAGTGTGATTTCCTTCGCGTTTGTACGCATCGTAGCATTGTTCGCACAAAAAGAAAGAAAAGCAAGTACCGCAAACGAAACAGATAAAACTGACCCAGTGCTGCGCTTGTGTAAGTATCTAAAGGATAGATATTTGTATGTTTTATCTAAATGCTTCACTGAAGCGTCCCTGGTGCCGAGCCAAAACGTTCATATAGAAACGAATCAGCTGGAACGCGTTGCTAATTAAGAAGCTTTTTTGCTTCCATTCCGCAATGGCGGCTACTTCTTTCTCTGGGTACTACCCAGTCGATCAATTTGTTTTGCGTGTTGGCTGCGTGTTGCTATCCCGCTCATCCATCCACCAACGTTTAACGCTTACGGTGAAGAAAAACTTCAGCAAACAGCACCGGAAGAAAAATCAATCCCATAGCGAAAAACCAACGGAAACGGTGAGCAAAACCGTCATCATCTCATTAGTGAGTAAAATCGGTCCCTGCACCCTCCGCTGGTGGAAGTGAAAGTAAGCTTTCGGTGCGCCATTTAATTATTCGCACGGTCGGCTTTAGCCGTGTGTCCGATGCATTGGCCAGCCGAATCATGGCGATACGATGATGCGATGATAATCAGATGTACAGAAGATGAGCACATCAAGATGCAAAACCAGCTGTTCCGGTACGGTACGGGTCGTCGTCAAATTGCGTCCCGTCCGTCCAATACAATCTCACATTGCCGCTGGAAAAGGAAAATCCTCTGCGTTTCATTCCGCTGATGCAATATAAGAGGGCAACGCGAGGAAGTATGGAAACACCGCTTACTTGCCGCACTTGCCGTTTCTCGTTCCACTCTTCGCTGGGGTGTTGTAAGTTTCACTCAACTTTGACATTCAATGTAGCCGATCGATCGAGTTTCGAGTCACTTTCTTTGTTTCGGGTACGTTCACTGAACTCAACACACATCGTTCTCTTCCATCTTTTCGCTGTTCTGCGTTTCACAACACTACCTTCTAGCGATATCCCTCCCACCTACTCTGTCGTGTTGACTCATCTCTCTGTCTATCACAGCAGTCGAACATGGCTGGGCAAACCGTTAGTATGCGTGGCAGCAGAGCGTCAGCTGAACACAAAAGCAAGAATGGAGCAGAGAGTGTGTTGATATTTCGCTACCAAAACAGCTGGGCTGGGCCTGTAAACGATCGCTCTTACACATGTGTGTGTGTGTATGACGTTTGATGGGCTTGCTATATTTTTGCGTGATGGTTTGAATGTGCCTGAATAGAGCCTACAAAAATCACCTACGGGTTGGTTAACTAGTAGTTGAGATTTGAACGCTACATGAGCGTGTGACCGTACGGTGCAATACAGATTGTCCTATTTTAACTGACCACAAAGATGACTCTACTAAGCTAATTTGAATGTGAAAGCACGCAACTTTTTCATTCGGGCCACTCAAACGACTTCTCGTTGCAAAAATATCAATGGTAGCTTATACTAAAAGTATTACACTTGACTTACCGACAATGGGACCGACAAACAGGTAGAAGAAACCAGCAAATAGCAGATGTATTCCGGTTGCTCCAGGAAGTCGATCCAGTGGAACATGCGACGGTATTGCCAGTGCCATAAAGACCGTCCGCAGACCCTTGTTAAATCCGATCCAGCACGCAATCCCCAGCACAACAGTGTAGCTGTGGAAGTGTGCCAAAACTGTGAGGAAGAAAGCAAATCAATAATGTTCTTAAGATGATAACCACCAGTAAGAAACATCCTCTAGTGCATACCGACTCTGCCAAGCGCCATGTTCACGACACCGACGAGAAAGAACGTGCGATTTTGCCATTTAATGCGGTCGGCAATGAGTGGCACCAGGCAGCGACAGCAGATGTCTGTCACGCCGAGTATCGACATGGCCATCGCAATCTGTTCCCGGCTGCAGCCAAAGTCCGCCAGGACGAANGAAGTGTGCCAAAACTGTGAGGAAGAAAGCAAATCAATAATGTTCTTAAGATGATAACCACCAGTAAGAAACATCCTCTAGTGCATACCGACTCTGCCAAGCGCCATGTTCACGACACCGACGAGAAAGAACGTGCGATTTTGCCATTTAATGCGGTCGGCAATGAGTGGCACCAGGCAGCGACAGCAGATGTCTGTCACGCCGAGTATCGACATGGCCATCGCAATCTGATCCCGGCTGCAGCCAAAGTCCGCCAGGACGAACGGTGTCAGGATGGAGAAGTTGAGCTCGGCAAAGTTGGCGATCGTGATGCCGATCATGATATTGATGTAGATGTGATCGCGCAACAGATCCAAATCAAAGAAGATCACTATGCGCTGTAGTAGTGTGAGTGGCAGTTCCTGTTCCGGCGCATCGTCCAGCAGTGATTGCAGCGTTTCCGAACAGGTACAACCGGTTGGGCGGGCGTCCTCGACCAGCTGGGCGAGTCGCTTCGACGCCTGCTTGAGAACGTCCTTTTCCCCGGGCACTGTGCTAAAGCCATTCGTGGGCAGCGACTCCACTGGATGGTCTTTCGCATCGAAGTATGTCTTGTGCAGCAGGGGCGTAGGATCCGTGGGACGTCTCAGCGGCTTATGTTCGGCCTGCACATTCGGGCAGTCCTCCGTATGGCATTCGTCGATCTTGAGCGCGGCCGTATCCTTGGCCTGGAGCGGGACGAACGCCCGTGTGTCGCCAAGGCTCAGCACGGACGGGCGCTGGGAGAGATAGCGCGGCGTGGTTAAGCTGTGCCGGGAGCTGTACAGTGAACGGAGTGAGCTGCGCGAGTACCAGCCATCGTTAGCGCGGGACAGCATCGGAGTGCCCGTGTCAACGGCGGCATCGTACGCGAGCAGATCCTGCACAGAACGCTCGATGGGAAGTGTATTGAAGGGGACCGCACCGGGATCCTGTGCTGTTTGACAGTAGATGCAGCGTTCGCTGGGCGGCGGTGTGGTTGGTAGATTGGCTTCATCCGGCTCGGATGTTGATTGTGGAGGTTTTGCGTGCCACTGCACGGGCTGGTAGAGCAGCGCAAAGGCAACCGCATTCATAGCGAAGCCACCGAAGATCAACACCGTATTGTTGACGCTGAAGTGACGGTGCAGTAACGTCACGAGATGCGGCGCTACGATCGGCCCCAGGCCGGTCAGTGTCCATGCGAACCCGGTCGCGATGCGTCGCTTCTGCCTGAAGTACGTGTTTAGTGCCAGCGAGTTTGCGGACGTGTTAATGCCGACACCGGCACCGTACAACACTGCGAAGGTGACCATGTATTCGAAGAAGCTATCTGCTAGGGAAGTGAGGGAGACGGCGATACCTACTAGTAGCGCACCGAAGAACGCTACCTGCCGGTAGGTGAACCGCCGGAACATGGGCCCATTTGCTAAGCCTACGATCGAGGTCAGTGCGGAGTGTGTGTTGATAATGGTCGTCACCTCAGACGCACTGATCGACAGCTCCGTCATGCGATCGCGGAACAGTAGCCCAAACTGCTGCAGCACCGGAAAGGTGCAGAGCTGTTTCGTTTCGGAAAAGAGATGGAAGGAATGCAGTCAGCAGGTTCGGTTGAAGGTGTCACAACCCCAGCCCATACTTACATTGGAACATCCAGCAGCCAGTACCACCATCCAGCCCCAACCACCGTCCGGAGCTACAAAGTCACGACCAAGCTGGGATCGATTCTTGGGCAGCTTGGTTCGCTTTTGGTCGCCACTTTTGTTCGGTGGAGCACTCAGCTCATCCACACGCATTGTCGCCCGATTGCAATACTCGTTGTCATTTTCATCCGTGCTGTGTTTTAACTTTTCCGACTTCATCTCTGTGCACGTTTCGTTTGTTTGTTTTGTTGGTCCCAGTCGTCCGTATCCCGATCGGGTGATGATGGTGATGATGATGATGATGCTCCTGTACCGATTGCTAAGATGCCAGATAAACCTGCCAAAAAGTGGATGCCGTAATGTGGCACCCTACCCTAGATCACAGTGGAATCGATTGTCGCGCGATTAATTACACAATTTGCGAGGCCCAGTGGTGTGAAGGCGTAATCAATCGTTTTTAATTATACTACAACCTCGGTCATTGCGCGATGGGAAACGACCAACCATTCTTATCTTTGTAGCGCTTTGTACGACGACCACAATGCACCGTGGCGTGCGTCGTTTTGCTTGCCCGTACCTTCGACAACTGACTCTGCAAACTGCGTGCAGCGAAAAAGGAAAGCGTGCACTATTGGGCTATTTAACGCTACTGCCGATCGACAGCAATCAGCTTATCAAACTCAAGGTATAACATTGTACAATTCTACACACGGCGCATCATAGCGCATTACCGCACGCGCTGGAAGTACACCCTTTTCCGATGCCGACAGTACGGCACATTTGATGGTAAGGGACCTCCCTGAGAAGACCTCTCCTGTATAAGATCGGCTCAATGAAATGATAAACTGTACGGTAGTCGTACCAGGTGCTTCATCTTTTTTTCTTCCTTGTCCTCTCTTGACACTACTAGGCGTTTGAGTGTTGAGTGTAGGGCGATGTACCGGCCTTGATGTTTGTACGGCGCATGTATAGCGATGATCCGCCCATCAGCCGGACCAGCCAAGTTGCTAGCCCCACGCTGTGTGTATGCTCAACTACTTGAAAGCAACCACCACATGACGGTGCTCGTCCGCCTCGCGCCCAGGTTTCTCCAATTATTGTTCACACCTGCGATATCTTCGCCGCGTTCATCTCGCACACAATAAGGCAATAAGGTATGACCGTTAATGTCAAACCGCGCGAACTGATACGTGCCGCAGAAATCACTTGCCACAGCCTGATCAGCTGCCTAGAACGTGACTTTGGCATATAGTTTCGTGTTGTTGTTTTTTTTTTGCACACGAGATACCTATACGCCTCGCGAGTGATTGGGATTTCTTATGCCCTCGCATGTCTACCTAATGACAACTTGCAACCCGTAGACGAGCCGGTATTTAGCGATTCCTACCGATCAACCTACCTGTTCCTGTGTTTGTGTTATATGCTAACAAAAAAGCGCTTCTTTTACTATTTGTTTCCTTTCTACATAGACTGCGGCACACAAATCGTTCACTACTCGCGTCCTCTACCGAAGAGGAGCCTTCCAGCAGATGCCAAGGTAGTATCTCAACCGGTGAACGTATCCCGGTCGACTGGGTCGAAAATTGCAAACACCCTGACCGTAGTAGATCGCATCTTTGCATTCTTCTGATTGGCACCAATGGCCCGGGTAGGTGGTGGGTGGGTTTCTTCTTTGTTGCGTTGTCTCGGGATAAAGGTTTGTACATGATAAGGACGCGCCTACCCAGCAAACGGAGTTTTATTGACCAGCCCCGTTTATCGATCAGTCAGAAGTTCAGGTCTTATCGGGGTTGTCAAAACAAAATATTGTGTCCCAGGTAAAGAAGAACAGCAACCAGCAATACAAGCTTTCACTCCTGATTGTGGCGCTTGTGGCATTCCACTAGCCAGAACCTACTATCTTCAGCATTATGATAAAGTTTGCGTACTAAGTTAGGACGGTTGTTGTTAACCTGCTTCTTTTTGACCTACTTTAGATTACACTGACCCAAAGCACTGGACCCAAACAGCTGTTTACTAATGGTACCGATTAGGTTTGTGTCGATAGGCGATAGGATTTTATGAACTATATGTGAATCAGATAAAAAAAAAAGATTCACTAGACGCGAGCGAACCAGTTGGGCATGATGCAAGCGGATTAGCGGAATAAACCTATTTCAAGAGATTGAAAATCTCCAAAAACTGGATATTGAATCCAAATGTCATGCTAATCATTATTACGACCTGTCAGAATAAAACCGCAAACAAAACCGCTCGGCTTAACGCTCAGTGTAATGGACTAAGATCATAACGTTAGCTAATCGGAGCGCTGTAATCGCAGTATTAAATAAGCGCACGGTAAAGCGGGACGGCTAGCAGGCGTGTTCGTGTCTGACTCAGAGCCATTTCGCGGGCTCCACATTAGGTCGACGGGATGGATGCCTTTTGATAATCTGTCTTCCCTTGCGCTGTTGTTTCAATCGACACGCTCTACTCTCCTACAGTGAAAGGGGCATTTTCTCCTGTTTTCGCTCTCTCTCCTTTTCTCTTTATTTATCGCTATATTTTTGGTTCTCCCTTTTCAGCCAGGCGTGTCCAACCTGGTGCTTACTGCTAAGACGAGTACGAATATTTTGCAACACGGGATCATAATGACTTTGATTTTAATTTTGTGTTACTTCACATGAATCCATGGTGATGTAAGCAATACCAAAGTACTGAATTTCCCTAGTGGAAATAAAAATTGGGAACAGTTATTTTGATATTTAAACAGAACAGGAGAATGTTTCCGTTTTTTTTAATTTAGTCAGTACAGCAGAACGTCGATTATCCGGGCAAGTGCCGACAGGCCGTATGCCGGTTAATCGATTTTCTCGGATAATGAGATCACTATTTTCGTATGATGCAGCTATTTAAACAGATAGGACATCAGATTTAAACAGATGTTAAATGGTTAAAATTGACATCGAACCATTCTTTGAAATATAATTTTCAATTTTTTTATTAATCATTAATGCATTTATTTTATTCGAAGCACTGTACAGAAAAAAATCAACAAGAAGTGTTACAGGCAGCAAGTTTGCTTAAACTCTGATATTTGTACAAAATTTGTTAACGGTTGATCAAGCGTCATTTTTGTTTTTGGCTCATGGATAATCCGCCCGCCGAACCCGAATAATCGACATTCTATTATTCGTTCTTTGCCGCAGTAAAAACCGCTACCCAGGTTGTAATCGGTTTGCATATTCAATCACACTCTGTTATACCTAGACCTATACCGACTGCTAAAGTGTGGTTTTTCGTTTTACGTTTGTCCATCAATGCGTGCTAAATCAAACTAAGGTTGTCTCTTTAACAACACGTTTGATTACCTCCGATGCATATTTATCCCCATGGTACATTCCTTTTGATCGATGCTCTTGATTGTCATTTTTAGTTCGCGGATCAAAAACCCATCTCTAACCTATCGTCAAAATACCGCGAATGGGATTCTAGTGTTATGCCTTACAGTTGCAAACGTCACAATGGTTGCAGCGCTTCATTGAGCGATACATTTGAGGTTCCCCAAACCATAACGAGGGTTTGACAGCTCTGCGTTTGGCACGTTCGTCGGCAGATCGTTGCCAGCTGTCGTGCGGCACGGTTTTATCGGTGGTGAACGTGCGAGCCAGTAAGTGTGCGAACGTCCACATGGCCGGGGGTGTACGCTGACATCGTCGATTTGTGCCTCTCCGCATTTGCTTGCTTGCCCGGTAGTCGTGGGATTCCGGGATTCCGCTTCGCCCCGCGTGTGTTTGGGTAAACTAGCTGCCAAATTTGCCAAAGCGTGCTTCTTCGTTCCTTCTCTTTGTGTGTGTGTGTGTGTGCTTGTGTGCACGGGGGAGGTGCACGTGTGGGTGTGTGTGTGTGTGTGTCTGTGGTTGGGTTAGCGATTCGCGGATCCACGCCGGTGGTTACGCTCCGGCGAAGCGTGTCACAGCTGTAGGAAACTATCACGCGTAAAACGGCGGCCAAACAGCTTTGGCGAAGGTGGAAAAGCATATGTTATATTTTGGGGGCAACGTGGTGGATTGCGTTGAGGGTGGAAAGGTGGTAAAGCCACCGTAAAACAGCTGAACGGTGTTGCGGGTAATGGGGGTTGGCTGGTTGGCAACAAACCGGCAGTAGAAAGCCGGTTCTGTGCCGAGAAGCGACAAAGCATTTCAGAATTGGTGCTTACGTTACCGTACGCACCTGCTACAAGCGCAACGTGATGCATTGGAAGGCTTCATCCAATCACTAATCCGTCCTCTGTTGCGTTCCGCTGCGCAATCTCAAATCGTTCTCGCGTGCACGATCGCGCGTTCGCGTACTTCGATGCCGCCCTACTAGAGATCTGTCGTTCATCCCTAAATTTGGCCACGCGTCCACACGATTTGCGATTAGCCGTTTTTGGATGCTGCCGGGCAGTGCCCTCGATTTGGAAGTGCCCTCCCTTTCTCTCTCGCTCTTTCTCTTTCTCTCTTTCTCTCTCTCTCTCTCTCTCACTCGATGTTTTAACGTGCCAATTGAGTTGGCGCGATCGGTTTTCCTCCGAAAACTGTCTGCTCTGCCACGTGCTAACCGGAACAACACATCACACCTAACCCGCTTACAGGGCGGAAGTGATCGTCATTCGGTTTTGTTTGTTGGTGCCGTTCATCTTACATTCCTTGGCATACATCGTTGGTTTAGCAAACAAAAAAAAAAGGATGAGCCTGGTGTTGTTATGTTGCGCGTCCGCGTGTGCATGTTCAACACACCAGTGAAACAAAAAAAAATACACTAAACTTTTAAAATTAGAATCGTATTCGTAGAGCAGATGCGTATCGAAAATTTATTTAGCGAAGTTAGATATCAAAGCAACGGTGTGTGGTTGATGAAGGGAACGGCTCATCACCTGTTGCAGCACAGGGAGATGTAGTACTACATGTTGCGCTCGCACATTTAAGACATTGGACGTTTGGGGACGCGATTAGGGTTCGTTTTGCTGTCGCATTCAACAAAGCTAGCAAAACAAAACAAAAATGAACCGGTGCGTTTTGTCACTGGTTTGTGTACCGTACGGAGGCGAAGGCACAACCATCTGGTTTTGCCGCTTTTGTTTCTGGTCCGCAGCTCGGTTGCGACAATTGCCATTCCATCTGCTGGAATTCACGGTTGGGTGCATTGATGTTCAATTTTTATTGCCATCCTACCAGCACGGTACCGGTAGCGCTGCTTTATTTGCTGCTGCGCGTCGGCGAAACGGTCCCATTATGTCTTCCCTATTTCGCTAGGGCAGGCTGATTGCAACACGCACAAAAAGATGTGTTCAAGAATTGGTTGCGTTAAGCTGGAGAGCGAACACTCATGGCCATCGGTTCGCGCTCACCATTGCTGGGAAGCGAGTTGGCCTGTCTGCTGTTATTTTCGTACCGGGAATTTCCATCCACATGCCGAGCGATAGTAGTTGTCGCCTGGCTGGTGTTTGGTCTCGTGATCGATCTCTACCAGCCGTCTGGAACGCACAAGCAAGACAGAAGTCGCACTGCAACACGCATAATTATAACTCGACCGCGTGGCGGCAAACTTTACCCACCCATCTTTACGCAGTTTGGGGTGGTGGTGGTGGAGGGGTTGGAAGGGATGTTTTTTTTTCCTGGTGTGGGTTTTATTTTTCGCCTCGCTGTCATAAAATAAACAAACAGTGATTGCTTGGATTTTTCCGTTTTTGGCAAGCGTTTTGCCCCACGCCCCCTCCCCACGCGTGGCACGTGGCCGATGGCGATCCAAGCCGCATTAATGCTTTTTCTTCTTCTTCTTTTTCTTCTTCTTCTTTTTTATTATATCGATAATGTTGCTTGCGTTGTGGTGGTTTCTTCTTTCCCTACCGCGCCTCCCCCCCTCCCCACCCCTCCCCCGTCCACCAAGGGGTTTTAATTCACTCATCGCAGCGCTTGCAAATGTGTTAAATTTGCACAAACAATCAATATGTGCTTTTTGATTTGACATGCCTTTCTGTTTTTTCTCTACCACACCGCAGGTATTGACACATCTTGAAGGAGGCGCACGGGACCAAACGAACCATACCCCCCCCACCCCCACGTGTGCGTGCGTGCGTGTGTTAGCCGTTTGCATTGTGTGGTCGGGACACAGACACGTGCTGCTATCAGTACGGAGCGCGTTGCCGCAAACATACAGCTCGTGAACAGTGAAGCTTCTGTGTGCAGAGTCGGCCAACCCATTGCACAAATGCACCAGCATCAACGCACGAGCCAACCGTCAACCTTCAGCGTCCGAACTGCATCCGTCCATCAACTCGCCTGCAACGTGCTGTGCTGTGCGTACCGACACGAACAGCAAGCAACGCTTAGGGTTAGGTACGGCGGTGACCGTTCGGGTGAGTAAGCGCTGGTTTGGTACTGCTTGTTACGGAAACCGTTCGGAGTGCGTGCCGATTAGCGCTTGCAGCACCCAACCGGCTATCGCACACTTCCGAGAAGATATCGGGGAAACCTTGACCGATCGGCAGTGCAATGCGCAGCCTGTCGACGATAAGCGCGCCCGAGGGTGCTACGCTAATCGCTACGAGTGTCGCTACAATTCGGACCAATTCGGGTTTGCCGATTTCGCTTGAAGTTCCCAAATCCGGCAGTGAACCCTTTGGTGATAAGGATGCTCGAGCACAAGGGGGGGGCAGGCTCTTGGTCAAATTTCGACTTTCTGCCGAAAAAGTATTACCTGCCCACTGATGGCATCGAGCGAAGTGACTGCGTGCAACCTTATCACGGTACGCACGCGTGCACAAAACAAGGTCAAGGAGGAACTATATGGCTGGAAAGGGACGATAAAGTAGGGCAAAGATGGCCACACACACACACACACATATGTAGGCACGTCAGCAGATAGTGCGTGTGTGCAGGAGACAAGCGATTAAGAAGCGGTAAACATTGGTGAAAAACTATAGACTGTTGGAGATTAGATAGAACGTGATGCGGCGCAATGTGGCATGTTCGACGAGACGGTGGAGTACCTACTCAGGGCTCAGGAGCCGGTACCGTAGGCGCCATTTTGCTCTCCAAATTCCAACCCCGACCAACAGACAACCGCTGCCTCTAGCGATGGCAGATGGCGGATGGATACCGCTTGATCTGATCAGCGACATCAAGGCTGATTGATACGTCGCTCCATTGTTCTGTATCGTCGCAGCGTTACATGCATTATCGCGGCTGCGTCCGATGGGTGCGCTACAAATATCTTCCCTCGATCGGCGCTGGTCAGGGCCATCCTTCCGTTGAATGTCACCGCATTGTTGATCCCTGCCTGCGCATAGCTCTTTCCCACCCCATTGAGCAAATACCATAAGCGGCCCCACACATCGTCGGTGGGACCATTCGTCAGTGCAGTCGATACCGCACACTGGATGGGTATGATCCATTTACGCGCAATTAACTGCTTCGAATGGCACGCTAATTGGGACCCGCGGGCAAAATGGGACCATTTACGCGCATCCGGCAAGACGGTGGCTAATGGATGGAAAGGAGATTTTCTTTTTTTTTACTTTTTTATTTAAAAAGGGTTCGCTTACACTGTCAGGAAACGGGTTCTGGAGGTCACACACGTATCGGTAAAGTAAACAACTGGTCTGCGTACGTCCATTTCGGGGTTTTTTGGTCACAAATCAATTGACAACACGGATTTTTTTTTAGTGCGTGCCAGCATGTTTAGCGAGTCGCCTTTATCGATATCAATTTGTTGTTATTGAAGAGAGAGAGAGAGAGAGGGAGGGAGAGGGAGCAAAAAAAAACACGAAATCATTGAATGATTTGCGATAGCAGTAACGCATCCCGCATCCAAGGGAAGTGGCCGTTTAACGCACAACGCGAATATATAGCACGCGCGCGTCGCGTACCGAAACTGATCCGACCTCGTGTTGTGTTGCGCTGCTTGTTGATCGTACGGGATGATACATTGCTTGTTCGATCAATTATCGTCACATCTAGGCACTCTAGGGCACCGATGGACCAATGATGCACGATGCGCCCCCTGTTGCCGGGGGAGCTTTCTTGTTTTTTTTTCCTGCTGATTGCTGATCGGATCGAGAGAGGGTGCGTTTATTTTTCCGTTTGTGTGTTTGCCTGTCTGCATCATCGGGACGCTCGATCGAGATCAATTCTGGGCCTCCATTGCCCAGGCTATTAACAAGCCAGCACGGTTTGCGGTTTTGTGGGTATTGCAGTGCGTGCGTCATTGGATTTAATATCGAATCGAGGGTGGAGCTGACCGTGGGAGGTGCCGGTAATGGTGCCGCAGCTGGAGACGTGAAAATAAAAAAAAAAACAAAAACACACAACCATAAATAAATAGAAGATGTTGAAGGGTTTGTCGCGTGATAGTAGATGATGTTTCACCGCTGCAGCCAAATCGTATTCGGTCGACAGTCGCAGTCGGGTGTTGTCGCGCAACGCGGAACCGTTCTGACGCGGTGCGCGAACATCTTTAAACCGCGCAAAGGTGAGCTGGAATAGAATGGGCAGGTTAGGGCGGACACGGGCCGGAATGTTACAGGTGGTGAAGGCTGACAGGTTGTCTAGTGGGAACACGTTTACGTCGTCTTTTCTTTCGGTTTTTAATTCGCGCGACAGTGACAGTGAGCTTAGAAGTTGCTTTCCTGCACATGCTTTGACCCTGTTTTTATTCGCAGCAAATGTTTTACTAATGTTTACTTTTAGCGTAAGTTTTGTTTAAAAGAAAAACACTAATTAATGTTTATCTACTATTTTCTTTTGCTTTTAGGTACGAACTTACATTAAGACACAAGAAAAAAGAAACAACAGGACAAACCCACCCAGGAATTGGATACGGCTGGCAAACGGAACAAGGAGTAACATTAGACGCGTACCGCTTGCGCTTGGTTAGCAGAACGTGTGCCGGTTTATTCAAAACAAAAGCATGGAGAAATTGAAAGCCGCTAAAAAGGTCGCGCCGGACGGTGGCTGGGGATGGATGGCGACGTTCGGTGTAAGCATGGTGAATGTGAGTATCGGCACCACCGGAAGCCAATCCTGTTTTGTGCAATTTGAATGTTCGGCGATCAAATTGCGCCTGCCAGGTGCGCGCGTTCACCGCGAACATTCCACTGGACAGCCGAAAGATAGATAAGGCGGCAAAAGGGGCGAATGGAATGGTCAAACATAAGGCGCAGCGCGTAACATCCTTTCATGCACGGGCATGATCGAAGCATGTCGTCCCCGTTGGCAGCGGGTGTAAACGGTATCGCTAAACAAAGAAACGGACAGTGCAGGCGGACAAACACCGGATAGGCGGATCGGGTGTTTGCAGGCAGATGCTGTTATCATTGCTTGTTAGCACGCTTGTTAGCTATCATGATTTGTGTATTGCTTCACGCCTACTAATACACACTCGCCGAGGCGAACGTCTTAATCGATTGCTGCAACTTGCGCTATCGACCGTTCGATTTCGTTCCCGTCGATGTTTATCCGCTCCACCGCCTAGTGGGTGGATGGGTCGGATGTCGTTCGTGTTTAGGTATGATCGTCAGTTCGCCTACAGGTGACGTCGATTTTCATTTAACGAAACGCCATCATATTTCAATTTGCGAAAGCTTTTCAAGGAAGTTTAGATAAAAAAAAAAAACAAATAAGTAACGTAAAATGAGATTTAAACAAGCCAACACCCAACATAACAACCAGTACGGTAGTACATTTTACATACAATCGATAACGTGTTACCTTTTCGCTGTGAGCGACAATTAAGCAAAACTGAGCTCAAACTGTTGGCACGAACGAAATCCCGCGTACCGCCTAGTGCCCTGTCGACACGATCTGGGACGTTTATTTTCCCGTTTAAGTTAAGTTTTCATTATTTGTTTCGTTTTTTTTCTTTTCTTCGTTTCTATTTTCTTTACACTTCCGTTGGCCGCGCGACCACACTTCCGTTGCTTCCGTTTCGTTGGTTTTGTGTTTTGTGTTGCAAACCGAACCGCAAACCGTGCACGTGTTGCGTGTGTGCGCAGCTGGCCACACGCTCGATCGAGCCGTCGTTTGGGCTGCTGTTTGGCGATCTGCTGAAGGACATGCAGGTCGGTACGACCGGTGCCGCCATCATCATCAGCACGCTCGACGTGATGATGAACTTTTCCGGCCTGTTCGTGGGCCCGCTGCTGAAGGAATTTTCCTACCGGAAGGTGGCGATCGCCGGTTCGCTCCTTTGCTGCATCGGACTAGCGCTCACGTCACCCGCCACCAATATGGCGCACATACTCGCCACGTACAGTGTAATAAATGGTAATATATATATATNAACCTACCTGTTCCTGTGTTTGTGTTATATGCTAACAAAAAAGCGCTTCTTTTACTATTTGTTTCCTTTCTACATAGACTGCGGCACACAAATCGTTCACTACTCGCGTCCTCTACCGAAGAGGAGCCTTCCAGCAGATGCCAAGGTAGTATCTCAACCGGTGAACGTATCCCGGTCGACTGGGTCGAAAATTGCAAACACCCTGACCGTAGTAGATCGCATCTTTGCATTCTTCTGATTGGCACCAATGGCCCGGGTAGGTGGTGGGTGGGTTTCTTCTTTGTTGCGTTGTCTCGGGATAAAGGTTTGTACATGATAAGGACGCGCCTACCCAGCAAACGGAGTTTTATTGATCAGCCCCGTTTATCGATCAGTCAGAAGTTCAGGTCTTATCGGGGTTGTCAAAACAAAATATTGTGTCCCAGGTAAAGAAGAACAGCTACCAGCAATACAAGCTTTCACTCCTGATTGTGGTGCTTGTGGCATTCCACTAGCTAGAACCTACTATCTTCAGCATTATGATAAAGTTTGCGTACTAAGTAAGGACGGTTATTGTTAACCTGCTTCTTTTTGACCTACTTTAGATTACACTGACCCAAAGCACTGGACCCAAACAGCTGTTTACTAATGGTACCGATTAGGATTGTGTCGATAGGCGATAGGATTTTATGAACTATATGTGAAGCAGATAAAAAAAAAAGATTCACTAGACGCGAGCGAACCAGTTGGGCATGATGCAAGCGGATTAGCGGAATAAACCTATTTCAACAGATTGAAAATCTCCAAAAACTGGATATTGAATCCAAATGTCATGCTAATCATTATTACGACCTGTCAGAATAAAACCGCAAACAAAACCGCTCGGCTTAACGCTCAGTGTAATGGACTAAGATCACAATGTTAGCTAATCGGAGCGCTGTAATCGCAGTATTAAATAAGCGCACGGTAAAGCGGGACGGCTAGCAGGCGTGTTCGTGTCTGACTCAGAGCCATTTCGCGGGCTCCACATTAGGTCGACGGGATGGATGCCTTTTGATAATCTGTCTTCCCTTGCGCTGTTGTTTCAATCGACACGCTCTACTCTCCTACAGTGAAAGGGGCATTTTCTCCTGTTTTCGCTCTCTCTCCTTTTCTCTTTATTTATCGCTATATTTTTGGTTCTCCCTTTTCAGCCAGGCGTGTCCAACCTGGTGCTTAGTGCTAAGACGAGTACGAATATCTTGCAACACGGGATCATAATGACTTAGATTTTAATTTTGTGTTACTTCACATGAATCCATGGTGATGTAAGCAATACCAAAGAACTGAATTTCCCAAGTGGAAATAAAAATTCGGAACAGTTATTTTGATATTTAAACAGAACAGGAGAATGTTTCCGTTTTTTTAATTTAGTCAGTACAGCAGAACGTCGATTATCCGGGCAAGTGCCGACAGGCCGTATGCCGGTTAATCGATTTTCTCGGATGATGAGACCACTTTTTTCGTATGATGCAGCTATTTAAACAGACAGGACTTCAGATTTAAACAGATGTTAAATCGTTAAAATTGACATGGAACCATTCTTTGAAATATAATTTTCAATTTTTTTATTAATCATTAATGCATTTATTTTATTCGAAGCACTGTACAGAAAAAAATCAACAAGAAGTGTTACAGGCAGCAAGTTTGCTTAAACTCTGATATTTGTACAAAATTTGTTAACGGTTGATCAAGCGTCATTTTTGTTTTTGGCTCACGGATAATCCGCCCGCCGGACCCGAATAATCGACGTTCTATTATTCGTTCTTTGCCGCAGTAAAAACCGCTACCCAGATTGTAATCGGTTTGCATATTCAATCACACTCTGTTATACCTAGACCTATACCGACTGCTAAAGTGTGGTTTTTCGTTTTACGTTTGTCCATCAATGCGTGCTAAATCAATCTAAGGTTGTCTCTTTAACAACACGTTTGATTACCTCCGATGCATATTTATCCCCATGGTACATTCCTTTTGATCGATGCTCTTGATTGTCATTTTTAGTTCGCGGATCAAAAACCCATCTCTAACCTAACGTCAAAATACCGCGAATGGGATTCTATTGTTATGCCTTACAGTTGCAAACGTCACAATGGTTGCAGCGTTTCATTGAGCGATACATTTGAGGTTCCCCAAACCATAACGAGGGTTTGACAGCTCTGCGTTTGGCACGTTCGTCGGCAGATCGTTGCCAGCTGTCGTGCGGCACGGTTTTATCGGTGGTGAACGTGCGAGCCAGTAAGTGTGCGAACGTCCACATGGCCGGGGGTGTACGCTGACATCGTCGATTTGTGCCTCTCCGCATTTGCTTGCTTGCCCGGTAGTCGTGGGATTCCGGGATTCCGCTTCGCCCCGCGTGTGTTTGGGTAAACTAGCTGCCAAATTTGCCAAAGCGTGCTTCTTCGTTCCTTCTCTTTGTGTGTGTGTGTGTGTGCTTGTGTGCACGGGGGAGGTGCACGTGTGGGTGTGTGTGTGTGTGTGTCTGTGGTTGGGTTAGCGATTCGCGGATCCACGCCGGTGGTTACGCTCCGGCGAAGCGTGTCACAGCTGTAGGAAACTATCACGCGTAAAACGGCGGCCAAACAGCTTTGGCGAAGGTGGAAAAGCATATGTTATATTTTGGGGGCAACGTGGTGGATTGCGTTGAGGGTGGAAAGGTGGTAAAGCCACCGTAAAACAGCTGAACGGTGTTGCGGGTAATGGGGGTTGGCTGGTTGGCAACAAACCGGCAGTAGAAAGCCGGTTCTGTGCCGAGAAGCGACAAAGCATTTCAGAATTGGTGCTTACGTTACCGTACGCACCTGCTACAAGCGCAACGTGATGCATTGGAAGGCTTCATCCAATCACTAATCCGTCCTCTGTTGCGTTCCGCTGCGCAATCTCAAATCGTTCTCGCGTGCACGATCGCGCGTTCGCGTACTTCGATGCCGCCCTACTAGAGATCTGTCGTTCATCCCTAAATTTGGCCACGCGTCCACACGATTTGCGATTAGCCGTTTTTGGATGCTGCCGGGCAGTGCCCTCGATTTGGAAGTGCCCTCCCTTTCTCTCTCGCTCTTTCTCTTTCTCTCTTTCTCTCTCTCTCTCTCTCTCACTCGATGTTTTAACGTGCCAATTGAGTTGGCGCGATCGGTTTTCCTCCGAAAACTGTCTGCTCTGCCACGTGCTAACCGGAACAACACATCACACCTAACCCGCTTACAGGGCGGAAGTGATCGTCATTCGGTTTTGTTTGTTGGTGCCGTTCATCTTACATTCCTTGGCATACATCGTTGGTTTAGCAAACAAAAAAAAAAAAAGGATGAGCCTGGTGTTGTTATGCTGCGCGTCCGCGTGTGCATGTTCAACACACCAGTGAAACAAAAAAAAATACACTCAACTTTTAAAATTAGAATCGTATTCGTAGAGTAGATGCGTATCGAAAATTTATTTAGCGAAGTTAGATATCAAAGCAACGGTGTGTGGTTGATGAAGGGAACGGCTCATCACCTGTTGCGGCACAGGGAGATGTAGTACTACATGTTGCGCTCGCACATTTAAGACATTGGACGTTTGGGGACGCGATTAGGGTTCGTTTTGCTGTCGCATTCAACAAAGCTAGGAAAACAAAACAAAAAGGAACCGGTGCGTTTTGTCACTGGTTTGTGTACCGTACGGAGGCGAAGGCACAACCATCTGGTTTTGCCGCTTTTGTTTCTGGTCCGCAGCTCGGTTGCGACAATTGCCATTCCATCTGCTGGAATTCATGGTTGGGTGAATTGATGTTCAATTTTTATTGCCATCCTACCAGCACGGTACCGGAGCGCTGCTTTATTTGCTGCTGCGCGTCGGCGAAACGGTCCCATTATGTCTTCCCTATTTCGCTAGGGCAGGCTGATTGCAACACGCACAAAAAGATGTGTTCAAGAATTGGTTGCGTTAAGCTGGAGAGCGAACACTCATGGCCATCGGTTCGCGCTCACCATTGCTGGGAAGCGAGTTGGCCTGCCTGCTGTTATTTTCGTACCGGGAATTTCCATCCACATGCCGAGCGATAGTAGTTGTCGCCTCGCTGGTGTTTGGTCTCGTGATCGATCTCTACCAGCCGTCTGGAACGCACAAGCAAGACAGAAGTCGCACTGCAACACGCATAATTATAACTCGACCGCGTGGCGGCAAACTTTACCCACCCATCTTTACGCAGTTTGGGGTGGTGGTGGTGGAGGGGTTGGAAGGGATGTTTTTTTTTCCTGGTGTGGGTTTTATTTTTCGCCTCGCTGTCATAAAATAAACAAACAGTGATTGCTTGGATTTTTCCGTTTTTGGCAAGCGTTTTGCCCCACGCCCCCTCCCCACGCGTGGCACGTGGCCGATGGCGATCCAAGCCGCATTAATGCTTTTTCTTCTTCTTCTTTTTCTTCTTCTTCTTTTTTATTATATCGATAATGTTGCTTGCGTTGTGGTGGTTTCTTCTTTCCCTACCGCGCCTCCCCCCCTCCCCACCCCTCCCCCGTCCACCAAGGGGTTTTAATTCACTCATCGCAGCGCTTGCAAATGTGTTAAATTTGCACAAACAATCAATATGTGCTTTTTGATTTGACATGCCTTTCTGTTTTTTCTCTACCACACCGCAGGTATTGACACATCTTGAAGGAGGCGCACGGGACCAAACGAACCATACCCCCCCCACCCCCACGTGTGCGTGCGTGCGTGTGTTAGCCGTTTGCATTGTGTGGTCGGGACACAGACACGTGCTGCTATCAGTACGGAGCGCGTTGCCGCAAACATACAGCTCGTGAACAGTGAAGCTTCTGTGTGCAGAGTCGGCCAACCCATTGCACAAATGCACCAGCATCAACGCACGAGCCAACCGTCAACCTTCAGCGTCCGAACTGCATCCGTCCATCAACTCGCCTGCAACGTGCTGTGCTGTGCGTACCGACACGAACAGCAAGCAACGCTTAGGGTTAGGTACGGCGGTGACCGTTCGGGTGAGTAAGCGCTGGTTTGGTACTGCTTGTTACGGAAACCGTTCGGAGTGCGTGCCGATTAGCGCTTGCAGCACCCAACCGGCTATCGCACACTTCCGAGAAGATATCGGGGAAACCTTGACCGATCGGCAGTGCAATGCGCAGCCTGTCGACGATAAGCGCGCCCGAGGGTGCTACGCTAATCGCTACGAGTGTCGCTACAATTCGGACCAATTCGGGTTTGCCGATTTCGCTTGAAGTTCCCAAATCCGGCAGTGAACCCTTTGGTGATAAGGATGCTCGAGCACAAGGGGGGGGCAGGCTCTTGGTCAAATTTCGACTTTCTGCCGAAAAAGTATTACCTGCCCACTGATGGCATCGAGCGAAGTGACTGCGTGCAACCTTATCACGGTACGCACGCGTGCACAAAACAAGGTCAAGGAGGAACTATATGGCTGGAAAGGGACGATAAAGTAGGGCAAAGATGGCCACACACACACACACACATATGTAGGCACGTCAGCAGATAGTGCGTGTGTGCAGGAGACAAGCGATTAAGAAGCGGTAAACATTGGTGAAAAACTATAGACTGTTGGAGATTAGATAGAACGTGATGCGGCGCAATGTGGCATGTTCGACGAGACGGTGGAGTACCTACTCAGGGCTCAGGAGCCGGTACCGTAGGCGCCATTTTGCTCTCCAAATTCCAACCCCGACCAACAGACAACCGCTGCCTCTAGCGATGGCAGATGGCGGATGGATACCGCTTGATCTGATCAGCGACATCAAGGCTGATTGATACGTCGCTCCATTGTTCTGTATCGTCGCAGCGTTACATGCATTATCGCGGCTGCGTCCGATGGGTGCGCTACAAATATCTTCCCTAGATCGGCGCTGGTCAGGGCCATCCTTCCGTTGAATGTCACCGCATTGTTGATCCCTGCCTGCGCATAACTCTTTCCCACCCCATTGAGCAAATACCATAAGCGGCCCCACACATCGTCGGTGGAACCATTCGTCAGTGCAGTCGATACCGCACACCGGATGGGTATGATCCATTTACGCGCAATTAACTGCTTCTAAAGGCACGCTAATTGGGACCCGCGGGCAAAATGGGACCATTTACGCGCATCCGGCAAGACGGTGGCTAATGGATGGAAAGGAGATTTTCTTTTTTTTTTACTTTTTTATTTAAAAAGGGTTCGCTTACACTGTCAGGAAACGGGTTCTGGAGGTCACGCACGTATCGGTAAAGTAAACAACTGGTCTGCGTACGTCCATTTCGGGGTTTTTTGGTCACAAATCAATTGACAACACGGATTTTTTTTTAGTGCGTGCCAGCATGTTTAGCGAGTCGCCTTTATCGATATCAATTTGTTGTTATTTAAGAGAGAGAGAGAGAGAGAGGGAGGGAGAGGGAGCAAAAAAAAAACACGAAATCATTGAATGATTTGCGATAGCAGTAACGCATCCCGCATCCAAGGGAAGTGGCCGTTTAACGCACAACGCGAATATATAGCACGCGCGCGTCGCGTACCGAAACTGATCCGACCTCGTGTTGTGTTGCGCTGCTTGTTGATCGTACGGGATGATACATTGCTTGTTCGATCAATTATCGTCACATCTAGGCACTCTAGGGCACCGATGGACCAATGATGCACGATGCGCCCCCTGTTGCCGGGGGAGCTTTCTTGTTTTTTTTTTCCTGCTGATTGCTGATCGGATCGAGAGAGGGTGCGTTTATTTTTCCGTTTGTGTGTTTGCCTGTCTGCATCATCGGGACGCTCGATCGAGATCAATTCTGGGCCTCCATTGCCCAGGCTATTAACAAGCCAGCACGGTTTGCGGTTTTGTGGGTATTGCAGTGCGTGCGTCATTGGATTTAATATCGAATCGATGGTGGAGCTGACCGTGGGAGGTGCCGGTAATGGTGCCGCAGCTGGAGACGTGAAAAAAAAAACAAAAACACACAACCATAAATAAATAATAGATGTTGAAGGGTTTGTCGCGTGATAGTAGATGATGTTTCACCGCTGAAGCCAAATCGTATTCGGTCGACAGTCGCAGTCGGGTGTTGTCGCGCAACGCGGAACCGTTCTTACGCGGTGCGCGAACATCTTTAAACCGCGCTAAGGTGAGCTGGAATAGAATGGGCAGGTTAGGGCGGACACGGGCCGGAATGTTACAGGTGGTGAAGGCTGACAGGTTGTCTAGTGGGAACACGTTTACGTCGTCTTTTCTTTCTGTTTTTAATTCGCGCGTATCGACAGTGACAGTGCGCTTAGAAGTTGCTTTGCCACCACATAATTTGACCCTGTTTTTATTCGCAGCAAATGTTTTACTAATGTTTACTTTTAGCGTGAGTTTTTTTTTAAAAGAAAAACACTAACTAATGTTTATCTACTTTTTTCTTCTGCTTTTAGGAACGAACATACATTAAGATACAAAGAAAAAAGAAACAACAGCACAAACTCACCCAAGAATTGGATACGGCTGGCAAACGGAACAAGGAGTAACATTAGAAGCGTACCGCTTGCGCTTGGTTAGCAGAACGTGTGCCGGTTTATTCAAAACAAAAGCATGGAGAAATTGAAAGCCGCTAAAAAGGTCGCGCCGGACGGTGGCTGGGGATGGATGGCGACGTTCGGTGTAAGCATGGTGAATGTGAGTATCGGCACCACCGGAAGCCAATCCTGTTTTGTGCAATTTGAATGTTCGGCGATCAAATTGCGCCTGCCAGGTGCGCGCGTTCACCGCGAACATTCCACTGGACAGCCGAAAGATAGATAAGGCGGCAAAAGGGGCGAATGGAATGGTCAAACATAAGGCGCAGCGCGTAACATCCTTTCATGCACGGGCATGATCGAAGCATGTCGTCCCCATTGGCAACGGGTGTGAACGGTATCGCTAAACAAAGAAACGGACAGTGCAGGCGGACAAACACCGGATAGGCGGATCGGGTGTTTGCAGGCAGATGCTGTTATCATTGCTTGTTAGCACGCTTGTTAGCTATCATGATTTGTGTATTGCTTCACGCCTACTAATACACACTCGCCGAGGCGAACGTCTTAATCGATTGCTGCAACTTGCGCTATCGACCGTTCGATTTCGTTCCCGTCGATGTTTATCCGCTCCACCGCCTAGTGGGTGGATGGGTCGGATGTCGTTCGTGTTTAGGTACGATCGTCAGTTCGCCTACAGGTGACGTCGATTTTCATTTAACGAATCGCCATATTTCAATTTGTGAATGCTTTTTAAGAAAGTTTAGATAAAAAAAACAAATAAGTAACGTAAAATGAGATTTAAACAAGCCCACACCCAACATAACAACCAGTACGGTAGTACATTTTACATACAATCGATAACGTGTAACCTTTTCGCTGTGAGCGACAATTGAGCAAAACTGAGCTCAAACTGTTGGCACGAACGATGCCGAGCATGAACGAAATCCCGCGTACCGCTTAGTGCCCTGTCGACACGATCTGGGACGTTTATTTTCCCGTTTATGTTAAGTTTTCATTATTTGTTTCGTTTTTTTTTCTTTTCTTCTTTTCTATTTTCTTTACACTTCCGTTGGCCGCGCGACCACCCTTCCGTTGCTTCCGTTTCGTTGGTTTTGTGTTTTGTGTTGCAAACCGAACCGCAAACCGTGCACGTGTTGCGTGTGCGCAGCTGGCCACACGCTCGATCGAGCCGTCGTTCGGGCTGCTGTTTGGCGATCTGCTGAAGGACATGCAGGTCGGTACGACCGGTGCCGCCATCATCATCAGCACGCTCGACGTGATGATGAACTTTTCCGGCCTGTTCGTGGGCCCGCTGCTGAAGGAATTTTCCTACCGGAAGGTGGCGATCGCCGGTTCGCTCCTTTGCTGCATCGGACTAGCGCTCACGTCACCCGCCACCAATATGGCGCACATACTCGCCACGTACAGTGTAATAAATGGTAATATATATATATATTCGTTTTTGTTTGTTGTTAAAACAAAAAAAAAGCCCCCTCCGCTAATGTGTGTCGTTTTGTTTTGCTTTTAGGTGTTGGCGTTGGGTTAGCAACGTCCGCCGCGTTCGTCGCACTGAATCACTACTTTGCGAAGAAGCGTGGCCAGGCGGTGGGTCTGTCGATGGCGGGTACGGCACTCGGCATGCTGATAATGCCGCAGCTGGTGCGCATACTGCTCGAGCTGTACGGTTTCCGGGGCGCGGTACTGGTGCTGAGCGGTCTCGCCCTGCATGCGACGGTCGGTGCGATGCTGCTGCAACCGATCAAGTGGCACCTGAAGGAGGAGGAGGTCGACATAGAGCTGGTGGAGGCAACGCCACCGATGGGCATCATACTCGAACAGGAGGACGACGATAACGATTCGCTGCCGGAGATCAAATCGCTGCTCTTTCCACGGCGCGTCGGCAGCGAACGCAAGCAGTCGGATGCGACGGATCAGCGAGCAGGAGCGACCGGTTCGGCTGCCGGTGGATCGGCAACGACAGGCAATGGTGCAGGGGTGGCGGTGGCGGCGGGTGGGCTACCGAAAAGGCCCACCTTTCCCCGCATCACATCGTCGGTTAGCGTGCAGAATCAGGGCGGTGTCGGTATGCGTACGCGGCCGTCCTTCCCGCGGATCGCATCGACCGCCAGCATGAGCCTGGCCCTGCGCCGACGCCGCGAGTCGGTCGTTTCGCAGCTGTCTACGATGGACTTTACCGGCAGTGGCAGTTGCATGCATATCCACGTCGACGTACGTAGCACAGCACCCGTAACCGAGCAGCCAGGGCAGCGCTCCAATCAATGCTCATGTTTTGTTTGTTTGTTGTAGACGGGTGATGCCGATGCGGAGGACGTCGACTATCAGATAATACGGCGCGTCAACACGCACGTCGGTGTGTCCACCCTGGGTTCGTTTGCACGCGTCCCGTCCCGATCGTCCAAGCGGCTGGAAACGGTCAAATCGGAGCTCGGTCTCGAGATGGTAAAGCCGAAGGTGTCCTTCCTGCAGCGCTTCACCGCCCTGATGGATGTGGGGCTGCTGCGTGACGGCATCTACCTCAACATCCTGTTCGGTCTGTCCATCTTCTACGTGGCGGAGATGAACTTCAAGATGGTGACACCGTTCTTTATGGCCAGCCTCGGGTTCGACAAGAGCGACACCGCGTTCGTGCTGTCCGTGTCGGCGCTCACCGACATAGCGGCGCGCATCATCGTGCCACCGATCGGCGATCGGCTAAAGATACGCAAGCGCTACATCTTCATGGTGTCACTGATCTTCGTTGCGATCACGCGCTCAAGTAGGTCACCCGCCACCGGCTAGTGCCGTAGCCACACGCCTGTTAATGTTTTGTTTTGCTTCCATTCTCTTACCTCGTCCAGTCGTTGCCCATCAGCGTACGTACACGGACGTGATGATATGGCTGTCGGTGACCGGTTTCTTTCGCGGCGTTGCGCTAGCCAACTTTACGCTGTGCGTGTCCGAATACTCATCGCTCGAGAAGCTGCCGGCCGCGTTCGGCTGGCACATGGTCGGCAAGGCGGTGTTTGTGATCGCGTTCGGGCCACTGATTGGTGCCATCCGGGACTGGACCGACAGCTACGCGATCTGCATCCATTCGCAATCGTTCTGCATCTTTCTGTGCGTGGCCGCGTGGTCCGTTGAGCTGCTGGTGAAGCGCTGCGGCACGAAAAAGATCGTCGAGGCAAATCCGACCGTTTAGGGCGTGGTTGCCCGCGGTACCGGAACCTCTGCCCCAACGCAGAGTTTTATGTTGCGAAAGTATTGCCGTTATCAGTTTGTCGGTTATGCTAGTTTGAATGCGTGTTTCCTCTTAGTGTAGTGTCATGCAGGAGCTGCGCCTCTTGCGTGCTGATCGTATCTTAATTCCTGCGAAGACTGCGATAGTAGCGTATGCATTAGCGAGTAGCAAATAGATAATGAAGCAGGTGAGGTGGAAGAGTAATGCAAAAAGCAAATGGTAGATGGTAGATGGTATTCCCTTCGCTCGAGGATAACCCTCGATGGGCCCATTTCGGGCCCATTGCGACATATGAACCATACTAAATAGTTCATTCGAAGCATAGAATTATGCAGTACTATCGGGTACTTAACGATCGTACAGATGAGTTTTAACGACAGAAAGCGTCCAACGTACAGTATTAGGCGCGGAATACTATATACATTTTTTTTTTTTTACGGAAGCTGGAGCAAGGAACATCAACATCGACCATGAAAGGCGATTTTAATACTAAAATCCTGAAGCACAGCATTAGCAACTATAAATACTAGCTTATAGATTAGAACGGTGTTTCAAACGAAACGAAACACACCTTGTTGATATCAGTGGAAAGGTAAACCGAAGGTAGAAAAGAGATGGCCAGCACATGGAGACGTGCGTTTGGGGATTTTAGGCACATCCCCAAAAACACTATACTGCACCGAGATCTCGTGAGGACTGAACGCAGTGGCCGTTCAAAATTTACCTAATGCAAGATGTTATTAACCTTAGTGAAGCGAGCCGGCTATTGGTGCAATTGCCAACGAATGATACTTAGTAATAAAGCTAACCTAGAGCTCAGACACGTACACGTCACGTTTAACCCACCAACGCTTTTCTGCAGTGTAGATTTATTGTATTTTTTAATTTAATTTTAATATTTTGCACGCTTTTTGCGCCCGGTTGCGCCTATCGTGGACGGTAACGTAAGATGTCAACTGAATGGAGCCAGCGCTAGTGCCGGCCGTGTGCGTGACCTACATCGCAGTCGGGATGCAGGTTGCCGCCCCTTCAAGTCGATCGATCGGGATCGTGCTGGCCGGCTCCCAAACGATGGGAGGACATTACGATGGGCTCCATCGACAGTGGGTAAGCGGGACGGCAAGCTTCCCCGTGGCGTGCTATCTCCCTCCTGTCCGGTTCTGATTGGTCTGTGGGACGGGAGATTGACGTACTTCCCCTGCGCATGGCAGCCACCGTGCGAGCTGGGGAAGTGAACATTATAGCACAGGACTTTATAGCACCCGAAGATGGGCAAAAATTCGAGCAGTTTCAGCAACTTCCGACCGTGGCAGCGACACGGTGTCGTTTCAGTAGCGGCACAGCACGCTTGTCGGTACGACGGTGTACCGCACCGTGCAACCGTACCGTTTTGCTAGCGAAAGCTAACAAACGCGTACGAGCTGTGCGATGGCAAATAAAAGCCAAATTGACAAATTGCACCGATTGACGGGTAGGGCAATGCAAGCGTGCTGGATGTTCGGGGTTGCCGGGTATGCTGGGAATGTTGGTAAAAAAATGAGGTAATACGAAGATGAACATGTTCAGCGAGCGTGCAACAGAATATTGTCACACCGGCTTTTGCGTAATACAATTGGTGACGGGTACGGTTGCCTACGAATGGGTGCATATATGTTATGCTTGCCCATTTTGGGAAGGATGGCTTTCATCACCGTTGGCAAACAATACAAATAAAATCACACCCGCGCTGCTAGATTGATGCGCTTCATTTTTATTTTACGATTGTGCAATCGTTGTTGCGCGACCCATTGCCAGTGCACGAGATGCAACGGGAAAGGTGTATACGGGCGGTGTCGCGTAGTCAGAGATGGGACAGGCTTGCAAATTTTATGGCTGGCGAAACCATCCTTCGCTTGAATAGATGCATAAAAGCTAAATTACAGGTACATTTGTTTCTCTTACGCAAAGCAGTAAAATTTGATATGTTTGTTTTTTAAACTTTCGTTAACGTTTCGTACACAGATGAGTTTTTTTTTACAGACTTTTGTAGAATATTATAGTTTTTAAAGAACTTTATTGAGCTGATATGATTGGTAAAATTCCAAAACATGTTAGACTGTTATTTGAGCTGCTTCGACTTTGATGTCACCAGGCTAGTAGTAGTTTGATGTCTTCCATAGCAAGTTACGAATTTACATCACAAATGTGTAGCTGTAGTACTGTCGCTGCTACCTGCTTACAGACGCAACATTTTAATACGAAGCTCACCGCGCTGTGTTCGCGCTGGGATATTGCGCTCGCATACCTTCCTCGAACCGACCGTTTCGGAATTCGCTCCAAAACCGAACCAATTATTCAATCTCAATCAATCTACGCCCCCGGTGTACATGGTTCTCACCCATGTTTTGGCATTCCAACCAGCTCTATCATCATCGACAACAAAAGCCAGCACCAGCAGCATGCCCCATACTGGTTATGTACGAAAAACGGAGATAGATAGATAGAAGAGTGTGTGACAGAGAGAGAAAGAGAGAGAAAGAGCGAGAGAGAGAGAGAGAGAGAGAGAGAGCAAAAAAGGGGTGGAAAACCATAACCTCTTCACACAACAGCAGCACCGTGGTTCGTACGTTTTGCGTGCAGGAATTTAATCAAGTCAATTGGTTCGATGTCAATCTCGGCGTCAATGGTCGGACCCGCCGACCGGCAGCACGGCTGGCATCTTATGCGCCTCGCTCCGAAAAAGGAAACGTTATGACTCATGGCCAAGTACTGCCGGTTGCATCGCCAACATCATCCCCCATCATCCTCCGGACGGAGGGGCGTGTTGTGTTTTAAATGGAGCAAAATGGAAACCCGTCGGACCGTGAGACCGAAGAAATGTCAACGTTTGAAGGGGGCGCGCAAGCGAAAACCCGCCCGACCACCGTCTTATTATTAATTGACATTATGAGTAATGTTTCTTACCCTTTTGCGCATTGTTGCTCCGCATGGCCATGTAGAGATGTGCACCGTTCTAGTGTCCTTTATGAAGCTTGCTGCCCGTGCTGGGCATACGGATGTCCTTGCTATGCTCCGTAGCGAGTTTTGGTGAACTGTCGTCCGAGATTGCCACACCATTGATGAGTGCTTGTCTCTAACAACACACACACACACACACATATAAATGCGCCGGAAGCGACAAACAAACACATGCGCAACTGACGAAGAAAACAAAAAAAAGCTACCGGTACGTCATGTGAAAACCACTATTCCATTTTTCAACTGACATTTCCGGCGTTGGTGTGGAGGAGGAGAAGGAAAGGATGATAGTTCCGGGAAGGTGAGAGACCGAGTCAGTAGCCAAAAACCGGAAGTAGCAATATACCAGTGGTGCCGTGTACGTGGAAGGAAGGAAAACTGAAATAAAATAAAAAAAAAAACACCACCAAAGTTTTATTAGATTTTGATGCACTTTCGCCACCCCCCGAAAGCAAAACCCGGGCGTTGGAAAATGCAGGTGGGATAAGAAAATTCCTTCACCGTTGGCGCGGGTTCTTGGTTGGCTTTTTTTTTTTCTTTTCCCCTACTCGGAAGTGCCATCCTTGACGGCACTTCAACTGTTAAATGATAATAATGGCGCGGTCGAACGACGGCTAGCGTCAGGGATTTTCCCACACGCCATCGTGCGGTGATTCCGTTTCAGCAGCGAAACGTAAAGGGCTGGAAAGAAAATCACAAGCACCGCCAGGGAAGATGTTTATTTGCTGCAAGCGCAAAACCAACGGCAACAACAAGAATGAAAATAAAAAAAAAATACACACAACCTTCTAAAGGAATGTCTTCTGTGTGGCATCGGTAAAAACTTGCTCCCCGATGCGGTTCTTTCGTCTTTTTTTTCCGTTTGCAACACAAAAAAAAGAATTGGAAGAAAAACGGCAAAAATCATCGGAAAATCCGCCCCAAAACCCTTTTTGGGGAAGGGGGGGGGGGTGCGAGTGTCTTTTCCTCCCCTTTCTTCTCTCCTCCCTCCCTCCCGCCCTTTTTTTCCAGGTGCAGCAGTACGGGATGCCGGAAGAGCCGTGCACGGTGCAACTTTTGGGCTACATTTACTGCAACCCGGTTTGGCAGGCAACGCTCTGGCGGTCTCTCTGGCTGGCGCTGACGCTGAAAAGGTGCAATTTATTTTCATTTTTCGCTATTATTTTAAGTGCTTAGCAAAGTGACAGGTTGGGCCCTCCCACCTCTCTTGCGCCCGGGGTACGGGCGACGGTCCCTCCCCCGTTTAATGCTTTGCCACCACGTTGCCACATTGCATTGGTTCCAGCTGGCAGCGTTGTATTTTTTTTCTCCCTCCCCCGTACTGCCGGGTGCAAAATTGTTGCACACCGACCCAGCTCGCCAGGGAAGCTTGTAGATGACAAATCACTCCGGCACGCTTTACTGCCATCCCGGATGGGCCCGAAAGGCGAAAGGAGCGCAGAAGGTGGGTGTGGGGGGGGGGGGGGGGGGGGGGGGGGGGGGGGGGGGGGGGGGGGGGGAGTTGGGAGGGAGAGAGAGCGAGAAGGTACGTTACGGGACGTTTTTCCTTTGCTGCTGTTAAAACGGTGCCACCGAAAAAGTTGGCTGTCCGCTTTGAGGACGCTTCATTAATGTCAACTTTACCGACCAAAACAAAACAAAAGGAAAAACAAGGGAACAAGGTAAAAGGCGATCCGGTGTGCCGTAATGCGCTTTGCTGGCGACCGTTTGTACAACCGCATCCTGTCTCCTGGTGTGTTGTGTTTTGCTGTGGCGAGCGCTTTGTAAAGCACGTCTCTGTCTGTCTCTCTGTGTGTGTTTGTGTTTGGTGGTTTGTTTATCTTCCGCCGTGATGACACCTGAATGTGACAGGTGCAGGACGCTTCGCCATAAAACACTTACAGACAGCGCTCGGGGCCGCTTTACCATAATGGCGGCAGATGACGCGCTGCTGCGCTAGCTGCACGGTGATCTTCTTCGCACGAGCGAGGGCAGCCAATCGTTTTCACCCCTTTTAATTACGCTAATCGAGCGAAAGGTTAATCGATATTCCGACCGTGCCAAAACGTTCGTGCCCAACTAGCAACAGGTTGTGCGGCTTATCGTTCCCAAACAAAGAGCAAAAACAAAAAAAAACAAAGAAACAAAGGTGAGGCAAAAAGGGACGCAGGAGATGGACGGCCGAGCGACGGTTACGGTTACGGTTACCAATCAAACTGTAATTAGAGTTGATATAAATTTCTGTTTTTCGCCCCCCAAAAGTTTGCGTCTATCGACTTTTCGTCAAACAAACGCACGCGACTAGCGATAACGACGACTTGCTCCGGGAACGCGTACTGCGTGTTGGTGTGTGTGTGTGTGTGTTTGAGGGAGCAATGCACGAAATTTCGTTGATCAGATTATCTTCTCACCCACTGTCATCGCACGTACAGCGAGCACCGTACGCCGTACGCAACTGATGAGTCGCCGACCGGCGGATCAAGAAGTCAGGTACTGGATGATGATTGAAGTTTTGTGCTGTTTGGTTTCCGCACACGCGGCCCACCGTTTGACGTCCGTCGCCCACCTGGCTAGCCGTGAAACGGTGAGCCTGCTAATGTTTGGGGCGGCTGGAAGAAGCAGAAGAAAACGCGAAGAAATGGAAAAGAAAACGACTGGCAGGAAATAATGTGTGGTGCTGAGCCTTGGGTACCGCTGTGAAGCTAGTTGGCTGCAGCTAATAGACGGAAGATCTTTCCGGATGGGCTTCGTACCACACTACGATGCACACGGCCGCTCCCAGCCACCAGTGCGTCACCGTGCCCGTGCGCTCGCTATGGCAACAAATTAAATTTCAATTCAAAATTCATTTCAAAGGCTACCGAAGGCACTACCCACTACCAGACAGTGCCCGTACCGTGGGGTTTTTGTCCAACAAACCTCCAAACCCCCGAGACACACAGACAGATCCACCAGGCCAGACATCACACCGACAGACACACACACACACACTAGCAGAAGCAGCAGCAGCCTCACCGGGGCGCGCGCGTTTGAAGATTGTTTGCCTGCCAGGTGGGAAGAACTTTTCCTGACGAATGACTTTTACCTACCGCGCTCGCCGTCTCGCCGCTTCTTCCACCTCCGGATACCGGTGGGCGTGTAAATATGAATTCGTACGCGCGGAAATCAGGTTGCAGTTAGTAGTAGCCGCCGGTGTGTTGGCAAGGCAAACTTTTCCCTGTGGAAGCCCCGTAACATCGGTACGACTGGCGGGACTACCGCGGTGGTGGGTTTCTGCAATTTAGCGCTCCTGCATAGCGGGTTTCTTGCGGTTTTGTGCGCGTTGCTCGGTATTTTGACGTTCCATTTGCTCGCACACACGCGCGCGCGAACGCCAACATTCCGTATGTGTGGGCACGGTAAGTTCCGTAAGACAGGCGCACCTGCGTCAGCAATCGGTGAATTGCAGTTTCGCTCAAACAGAAGTTGACTTCCCACCTCTAAAGCAACCGGCACAAGGGCACAGGAGAGGCAAACGAGGGAAGGGATTGAAATAAATAAGATAGTTGTCTCGATTATCCAGGGCGCTGGAAAGATGAAGTGATGTAATTAAGCAGCAGACCGTACGGGCGTAGCCGATTCGCCGATTTGCCTTTGATGTTGCAGGACCCTCCCCCCCCCTCCCCCCCTTCCCTCACCCTCTCACGGGGTTGTGGTCGAAAAGTCACGCCCGGAAGGGTGCACAACTTTTAATCTCAGTTAATCAGCAGCAGCGAAGAGAAGATTGGCAAAGCACCATCGAACGAGTTCCCCCTGGGAGGAAGTGTTCTAGCTAATTATTTTCGCCATAGTTCATGCGGAAAAAAACGCGTACCCATGGAAGTAAGTCGCAGCTGGAGGGGGAAGGTGAGGGGAGTTTGATTCTGCGCCCGCTGAAAGGTCAGTGGGCGGTTTGATGACATCGCGGTGCTTAAGTTTGTGTTGTTAATAGGATATAAAGTTACGCTCTCCATTACGCCGCTCGCCGCAAGATGCTGGAATGTCTTGAATACTGGACTCACATTCTGTTGACAGCAGGCACTGCAAAGCATACATATGTCTTGCCTTGGAGTCTTGCCCCCGGCATATTGGAATCAGATTTGGAGATGCTACCTTTATAGCTTTTGCAACAAGACGTGCTTGGATACTGTACTCGGAGGTTCTCCTCAAGACGAAGTAGCCAACACTTGCGAGATGGGATGTTATACCGGGCACCGGTACATTACGTTTGATGATTTCAACTGAAGAACAAGCCTGCAGAGTGAGAAGAAATAAAAAAACAAACAAAAAAAAAACGGTGGCAAAATTACATCAGTAATCCTCGATCAAATCTCCCAGTGCCGATTGGGTTGGAGCTCAAAGTGTGGAACAGAACAAGAGCCAGCGAATTAAAATCGTGTCTTGCTTTCCAGCCAGGTGTGCCACCCATTTGTTGGAAACGATAGCAAAAAACAAAAAAAGAAAAAACGTAACGAGAACTCCAGAACGAACCAACGAAAGAAAATGGTGTTCCGGTTCCTAATCCCGCGCAGCAACAAACCCGCCGACTAGACGCGATAGTTCCCGCCAGCGCGCAACGCCTGATTCGTGCCCGGTGTTTATTTGAAGGCACGCTTTCATGAAATATTAATGCAATTAATTTTTACATCCTTCCGACTAGCTACTTTGAAGTGCTGAGCGTGCTGCTGGTATTATTGCCAGCTCGTTGCACGTGTTTTTTTTCTCCTTTCTTTTGGAGCACCCGGACAGGCTAAGGCACCCGTGTACCACGGGAAGATGTGCTGTTTTACAAGCGCCGTTCAGTCATTTTTCTATCGGCATTGGGTGTGTGTGTGTGTGTATGTATTTTGTACGTTTAATACTCTGATTCTGTTAGATTTCACAAAACAAGCAATATTTCGGGACGGCATGCGAGCTAGGGACTAAAACTTTAATATCCGGAGGCACTCGGCCGTGGGAAGCGATGACTTTTTGTTTTAGCTGGGTAATGAAATAATGTCACTGATCAAAGCTCGTTTTTTTTTTGTTTGCTTGCTGCGGTATGGTTATCTGTTTGTGGAAGTGCTAGAATCACCTTCAAAACCTGCCCAACGTCAACCGTTGGACATGGTTAGTAACGTTTTTGGGTACAGAAGTCCACTGGTGTGAGCCGTAATCCCATGCGAATTTCTCACAGCAACTTCGCAGCTTCTCGCCAGATCCTGCGAGTTGGCGTTGAGTACACAATCCCACCATCCGTATCGTTACGAATCTCACCCAATCCGCACTTGTCATTACCTTTCCATTACTTCGTAAAGCTACCCACAACAACAGCAGCAACAACCAAAAAGAGGGCAAACATAGACGACTCTGGAGCGGTTTTAAGTGGCGGTAGTTATTGTTCTCTATCTCACGTACTCTATTCGCAAGGGAAAAATTTCGGATCACAACCGCCAGGAAAAGCAGCCCGGGTGAACGGGGGCAACAACAAAAAAGAAAAAAACAAAAACGAAGAGAAACCATTGCTGGTGTGCGGAGTCTTGCTCGCCAAAACACAACCATACACCCAAACGTGCACCCTCAATTGAAGTTGGAGCATAACAAATCGCTGTGACTGTGGCGGGTGGGGCAGAGCAAAACCCCGGCTCAGGGGTTGGATTTTGGAGCGCCACCAAGGGTATATATATATATATAAAAAGGGGATGAGCTTAACAGCCAGTCTGCCGCGCCAATTTAACAGATGAGTACCGATTATCCCGGCTAAGTGATTGTTTTTACTTCATCACTGTGTGTGTGTGTGTGCTCGCGCTTTATCTCGTGTTGGTGCGACTCTTGTGCGGTTCTTAGCGATCTCTTGAGCTGGCCAGATTTTTCCTGCCCCAGCGGGCATGACACTCGTAGCATGAACCACTTCTGCAGGGTAAAGCACCCGCTAGAGCGCGTGCCGATTCGTCGGTTCCGATTTTAAATTGATCCTTTTTTAAGTGTGCGTGTGTGTGCTGGGATTGTCATGGTGGAAAGGTGGAAAAGGGAAGTTAATTCGAAGAGCATTTCTTGAGCATGAATCGGCCGAGACATTCCGACGCACCCCTGTTGTTGGGTGTTTTTTTTTTCTTCTCTTCTCTCTTCTCCTCTCTACACCCCCCGCCCCCCTCTCCGCTCCCTGCTGTTGCCATTATCCTTCTGCTTATCGGGAGTCCCTCCGCCCTGCCGTGGCATTCCGGTGCTTTGATCCTGGTTCCGGTGGCGGTAAAAAGTCCGCAACGCTTCACTGACACCGGAGTGTAATCAATCTTCACCCGCGTACCGCGTGGGCTTTATCGAAACCGTACCCATCCGGCCACGCGCCGCTCGCCGTATGGTAAGCCCGGTCGAAGGCTTAATTGGACTCAATTCACTAAAAGCATCTCGTGCTTGCGGGGCAGCTCGCTGAAGTGACTCCATTAGGCGTGTGTTTGGGAAAAGATTCACTCTGCCCCGGTTTTTTTTTTGAGCTTTTTTTGCTTTTTTTCGTACGGTTCCCCACCGGTCAAACTGGATGGGACTGGGCGGGCTAGGCTGGTAGGGAATCCAATGCGAGTCTGCACCGGCGATGGGAGTGTGTCGACGCTTGTGAAGTGGTTTGTTATTTTGCGATTCTGATTAAATAGCGACTTGCGACTTTAACCACCGTGCCGAGTGTTTTATTTATCGTGTAAACACGATCATTTTTAATTAGTGTACGACACTCCGACGCGCACCAGTGAAAGGTTAATAATGGAGAAAAGCGCCGTAAATTATGCAACCTGCAGCACATCACTGTCATTAAAACGATTCCTAACGCTTGCTCATCACCGTTCCGTACGTTACGAAGTAAACGTAATTTATTAACTTTTGCATACCTTAAAGCAGCTGCTAGCGTAATGCAAAATAAAATGCCAACACGATAAAGTTTTTAAATGAGTTTCGGNCGATCATTTTTAATTAGTGTACGACACTCCGACGCGCACCAGTGAAAGGTTAATAATGGAGAAAAGCGCCGTAAATTATGCAACCTGCAGCACATCACTGTCATTAAAACGATTCCTAACGCTTGCTCATCACCGTTCCGTACGTTACGAAGTAAACGTAATTTATTAACTTTTGCATACCTTAAAGCAGCTGCTAGCGTAATGCAAAATAAAATGCCAACACGATAAAGTTTTTAAATGAGTTTCGGGCGGACGCGGTGCTTCAGTGTCGTGTTGCTTTTTGTTTTTTCCTCGGTAATTTTCTGTGAATGTCATTGGCATGATACAGTTTAAAGCATACTTGCTCTAAAAATGGGAATGTGTAGAAGAAAAGCGTGCGCTTCGGTGACAAATCGTGGTCCGTATTTCGACATTCACTTCACTTTTGGGAAACTGAATGTTTGCCTTTTTTTTGTGGGTAGAAAAGCAAAAAAAAAAAAGGAAACGAGCAGTCAGCATGAGTAGATTGCATCCGGTTTTACATGGTGTAAGTGAACTGCTGCCGTATGTTTTTGTTGTTGTTGTTGTTGTTGTCTAATCCCCCAACCTACCCGGCACAATCCAACGCGTCCGAGTTGAACCTTGTTAGTTTAGTAAACCCGCCACACGTCCTTCGAAACAGTCTGTTTTCTTACCATTCCCTGGCCCAAAACTCCCACCGCTGCTTAGCAACTTCTTTGCACCGTAAGAGTTTAGGTTAAGTGTGCGAGCAGGAAGTAAGAGCAAATCTGTATGTGCTGTTGTTGTTTCCCTGCACTGGTTGCCGAAGACAAAACACTGCCGAACCGCCGGGGTAAAACAAAATGTGCGCGATGGCGAGTTTTTGGGCACTTGCACCGTATTCCGCTCACGTTTGCGATGAGATAAGCATCCTTTATTGTGTAAAAATGTATTTTGTATGTGTATGTGTGTGTGTGTGTATGCGAGCGCAAAGAGGAGGTGAAATGGTAGGGGGAGGAGGGAGGGAGGAGGGGGCAGAAAGATATTTTCCTGTGTAAGTTTTCTTCGAGCGAGATCCCAATTTCATCAGGAAAAGCGAATCATATCCCTTAGAAGTGGCCAAACAGAGGCAAACGAGAAAGAGAGAAAGACAGAGAGAGAGAGAAAGAGAGATAAAAAAACGGATTGAGGAAAGCAACAGTGGCTTGAGTGGTAAGCAAGAGGAGGTCTCTTCCGAGCAAACTCTTCCCATGTCCGCGTAGAGTAGTTTGTTTGTGCTTTTCGGTTCAGAATTCTTTCCCAATTTACCTCGCTCTGTCTCGGTGCGCTACCCAGCCTTCCACCCACCTCCTCCCTCCCTCCCTTGCTCGTTCATTGCACTTCCGGGTTTTTTCTTCGGTCACTTCCGCCCATCGCTTTCGCTGCCGGTGCCGGCGAAACTTCTGTCGATGCTGTAGCGAAATATTTATTTTCATTTGCAAAGCGAGAAAGCGAGAAATGTGCACGGGATGGATAAAGCAAACAAAACTGCAGTCATAACCACTACTTGACTCGGGTGCGCACGCGAACTTTCTTTAGACGCTTCCGGGTGCGACCCAGTTGACCAGGACCTTGTTAAGCCTGTGCGGCTGCCGCACGGTCCAGCAAGAGCTTTTGCTACGCGAATTGCATACATGTAGGCGTACTTGGCTAGAAAAAACAAATGCGTACAACGCATGCAATGTTGAAGTTTTTGAAACCGCCTAAAGTTAGGCAACAGGCAACACATTAAGCGCTTCTTTAAAAATTGCAATGATGCCGTCTGGGTACAGGACGGTACAGTACGGTCTTAGATGCGCTGGCGGCATCCGCCCGATGCACTTCAGGTTTCCGGCGTTTGGCGAACGTTCCGGCTTACGGGAATGTGTGCTTAATTATTGGCACACGGTCTGTGGCGCGTCTGAAGCAAATTCGCCTACAAACGGTGGCTTCAGAAATCCGCCCGAATCCGTGACCGCAATCGTACAGCGTGCGTTGCCCGTTGCCACAGTAGTGCTAAGGTTGGTACATAAGTCATTCGCACGCCGGCATTCAGGTCGGTGCAAAACAAACGCCGAAATGGAAATCAGTGTCAACGCGGCGTTCGCGTGTCGCCCTTCTCGCGCAATGGTAGTTTTATTATTTTTACTTGCTTTTTTTCCTTCTTTGTTGCTGTTGTTGTTTTATACCATTTGCATTCGCACGACGTGAAGCATATTTTCATGGGCTTCGCGTGCTGGTGCTGGGGAAGGGAACCACGAGAATTAATCCTATTTCGATGCGCGCTACGTCTGCCAATCCCTCTTGTGGTGATATGGGACGTACAGGGGGGAGGGAGTGGGGTGAGGGGTCTTGGGAGTGCGGGAAGAAGGGTTTAATTTTTGAGACTTGACTTCCATCCAGCACCGGGAAGAAGACCGGTGCGACTTTTTGGGCCCAATTTTCTGTACCGTAGAGGTGTGGTGAGGGGGATGGTGGGAGAGCAGGAAGGGAGGCAACATGAGGTGGTGAATATAGCCGTAAATCCGGTGCCGCGTTCACGGAAACGCGAACGACCATCGTGTTGCTCCGGGGAGCACGTTTTATTTTTCCCCGACCCGCCAGCGCTTTTTATTATGCTTCTCACAACCATCCCCCAAACCACCCCCAACCAGAAAGGGGAGAGGAAGGGGGGGAGGGGGAGGTAGTCAAGAAGGAGGCCACGGGCGTAGGGAGGAAAGATGAAAAGCTAACAATCATACAACCATGCCAGACGAGTACAAAGGGAGCTGGCAAAGCGGTAGCGGGCAGATGGGTTCCGTGGGTGGTAACGGTGGTAATGAAAATGGAAAATCATTTCACCCCCCGAGCTCCCAGCTACCCTTTTTTTTCCTTGTTGTTGCTGTATGAAACTCTCCGCGTGTTTGGGTGTATGTGTGTGTTTGTGTGTGTTTATGCGCGGTAACGAGAAATTGGGTCGGAGCTCATCCTTCGTCCGCACGGCGCGTATCTTGAATACGAATTAAATAAACAAAATTAAAAGTAACATCATTATCACATCGTACGCCGCAGCGCGGAAAACTCTCCCCCTCCTTACCCCCCTTCCCCTCCTTCTCTCCACTCCCCGGGGAAGGTATCCCTGTGCAACAAAGTTGTTGTTGTTGGTGTTGTTGTTGTCTGCCTTCCTGTGAGCGGGGGTGGCACTGGGGTAGGGGTGGAAGGGTGCGACGGCAAAACCGAGACGGCTTTTTGACCAGCTTGCGGTTGTATCGTGGGAAAATAAAAAGGGGCTTGCTTGCGGCACGTGTGACAGAGACCGATGGATGGGCAGCCGTGTGGGAGAACGCGAAGACAAAAGCGCTAATTTTCGCACGCAGCAGACAAACCTTTTGGGGGGGGCGTAAAAGGAGAAGGAGGGGTAGGGGGTTAGGGTTGACGGATTGTTTCCATTTTCTTGCTGCCCGCGTGAGGAAGCACACCTTGAGCAGCGCACAGCACCGGCCAGGTGTTACGGGGGCGTTATGGTCTTTTTTTTTTGTTGCAATCCTCGCGTTTTTCGTTCCCGCTGCTCAATTTTTTGTTTTATCGGTAAGGGGTTGTTGCTGTTTTGCTTTTCTTTTTGCTTTTCCTGAAACGACACTTCCCGAAGGATGGTTTTGTCGAGAAGATATTATGAGAGAGATGGATAGAAAAAAAATACGAAATTGAAGAAGCAGCCGTCGTCTTTTCGACACCGATGGTTGGGTAATTATACCGTCCCGTGTACAGTATGCGGCACCATATTGACAAGCATTACGGTGATAGGAAGAAGAGCAAAAAAAAGGCACAAATTCCATTGAAACAACATAAAAATCACGGGTATGAGTATACAGGCGTGACGGCCAAAAGCGAAAACCCGTCCCATGGCGTGCCGAGTGTCAGCAAAAGGTTGGCTAATTTCATTTTCACCAGCGAATATCGTCGTACCGGCACGAGTTGACAGAAGGTGATGGCAAATTGTGACAGATTTCGGTCCACTGTCGGCTTTACTCGGCTTTTGAAGCAATATCCTGCCGCCAGTCTTCGACTCGCTTTTCGCTTTTCGCTTACCCCTGCATGGCACCATCAGGCACACATTCCAGGGATGTATTTCTATTTTTTTTTTGCTTTCCTGTGCTTCCCTGTGCTTCCCTTCTCATTTTCCGGCACGAGCGGAAAATTAATTCACGGCCAACGGTACGGGATATTACTGACAGGGAGCGGAGCGAATGCAAATAGGAGGTGAGCGAGGAAGACGAGAGCTATTGTTGATACAACCATCATGCAAATCGGAATTGAATTATCTACCACCTTACTCAACCCCCCTCCCCCCCTTCTCCTTCCCCCACCCCCTCTCATCTTTCCCTCAGCACTGAGCTGAAGGGTGTAAAGGGATGGGAAATGCCTTTAGTTTTTCACTTTTCCGGCACTGTTTTCTTAGGGGCTACTGCCGTCAAAATCCTTGAATACACACACACATACACACGAAGCAAAGCGAACGATGGGAGTTGTATCTTAGAGATGGGGGGGTGGAGGGGTAGGGGGTTGTAAAAGTGAAATAAATCTTACGGACCTCACCCTCACCCTCGGTGGGTGACTGACCTTGCCCTGTCATAACCCATGTCATGCAGCGGAACCCACCGGGTGCTAAAGGGTGCACAGAACACAAGGTGGATGGGGCACTAGTTCTACGGTATAGCTCATCCGAGGGGGGCTTAGTCACGGGGATTGAGGGCGTTGGGGGATTGATGATGATTTATTCAAAAGTAACCGCCCGTTTGGTAGTGCGGGTATCGCTTGTGAGACGAAAATTATGAGACATGACCACTCGCCCGGCCTCGGTGTACCGTTCAGGGCAGGGCGGGCCTGTGGAAAGAAAGACGAAAGCAGTTGCCAGCTGTTACCTTGCGAGGATAAGCCGTCGACCAGCGTGTGCAAGAGGGAAAAGCACTGCTCCAGTTGCTGCTAACCTCAAGAATATTTCGCTCAAGTGTCGCTTCATTGAGCGTGTGCTTGGGTGTGCCTTTTCGAGGGGGTTTTTTCCAACCCAGAGCAAGCGGTTAGCTTGTACTGCTGCACTGCTGTTTTATTTTCTCACGCTCGCCAGTGATTCGGCATGGGATGGTTAAAATTTTTTTAAGCATTTTCGCATAAAAAACAGGAAGTGATGCTTACATCCTCGTAGGAACTCGTGCAAGGAAAGAAATTCGCGACAAGTAAACACAATTATTAAACATTGAATTCACTTTAAAAGAAACAGCGCCATTTCCGTGAATCTGGCTTGAAAGTTCAGCAGATTAATTTATTGCATAGCTTTAGGCGTTCCTCCAACGTGACAGTTCTCCAAAGCTATGCAATACGCACTACAACATGGCTCTAATGCACAGCTTGACTTCTAGCGTTTGGTGAGGTTTTGCAAAAATGCTATCACGTCACGGCTAATATTCCACCATTTCAAATTGATAAAGCAAGAAAGAAGATGCGCGAACGCCCACCCCGTGTTGGGCTGGAGCGCATAATACAAAAGTAAACAAAGTAAACCAGATAAGCGTGCCACACTCGAATGTTAGATACCACAACAATAACAGCAACAAGAAAAAAAAACAAAAATAAAAAATCTATTTTCAAAGGACACTCACTCCTTCCGGGAGCTGGGGACACGTCCTGTCGTTTCGGTGAAAGTCCCTTTTTTTCTCCTCTATCTCGCTCACTCTCGTGCTGCTACGCCTTCGCGTCTTATCAGCATGGGCGATGGTGGCTGGCCCGACGGATGCCGCGTCCTAACAACATTATTAAAATTGTAATAAAACGTTTTGTGAATGTGTAAGCATTTTAATACGCTGCTTACACGCGGCACGGTTTGGGTGGCGTATCATAAAAGGGGAAGCGTCCCGTGAAACGATGGGGACATTCACCCACTTGAATCAGTGAGCTGGGAATACGGATAGGTGGGCAGATAAGAAGGGAACGGAACGGGAAGGGGGTGAGATGGGTGGTTGGTGTAGCATGTTATAATCCCAACCAGCAACATAATACCGCTAGGTTAGTGTCGGTAGAATGAAGTATAGTGTTAGAGAAAACGGTTTTTATGTTTGTCTATGTTTGTGTGTGTCTTCGTGAGATAGAAAGAGAAAAGTAGATAAAAAGAAAAGTGTACGGCAAGAGTAGAGAGAGTGAAATAGAGTGAGAAATATGATTGAAAATTTAGATCGTTTTTTTTCTCTCCGTTTTGAGTCATCCCATAGTGTTGTACGATTAAAGTCGTCTTCTGAATCTTCAAGATGAGCGTCCCTGGTGTAGCAGCGTCCCTTCAGTAGCACATGTTTCGGAAAGGATCTTAAACAATATCTTGCGGGTGTACAACAGTCTTCAAAAAATGTGATCCTACCATGAAGCGTTTCACAATGTCTTGCTTGGGTTCTTTTTTTTGTTTGGTTTAAGAAGACACTATAGCTACAGGCGGTAAAGCTATTATCAAGACTGAGACGATGTACGTACAATGTTGGTAAGATGCTTCTTGTGAAGTGAAACCAGTTTTGATCGAAAATCGAACTTATGCGAACGGAGCAAAAAGTGGAGTACAACTAGAAGCTTAACGACAAGGTTAAGCCCTTTTTTGTAAATGTACACCAAGGTAAATCTAAACATTCCAATAAAATATAGTAAAAAAAACAGTATAAACATTCCAAACAAGTTTAGTTCGTTTAACCAGGGAACTTTAATATCACATTTTGCACGTTTTCTTTCCACTATATTTACAATGCATTATTTATCAGCTTTAATTCAATTTTATAATTTAACCGTACCATGTGACGTGGGACGCCCATTGTGCATGCAGCGCAAATGGGTAACACTTTTTACGCCTGCCGTGTATGCAATCCGGTGTATGCTGCGTTAGATCAGTTTTTTACACCGTCAACCCGAATACTGATGGCGAAGCTGTCGCTAAGCTTGCGTTGCTTGGCACTATCTATATTTTTCCTCCAGCACCATAGATGCCGGCCACCGCAGCCTTACGCTGGGTAAGCAGAAATGGGAAAATTAATAAATTCAAGAACAAATTATGTCTTGATCGGAGTAGCGTCGTTGGCAACAGTTGGCACCCATGCCGCCCGATTTCGTTGTCGCATTCGCCCCGAGCAGCCAAAGCGGTGTACAGTGATGTAGTGTTTTAATTCCGTTCACTTGCACCTCGCTCGCGTTGGCGTTGTCCCTTATTTTTTTCCTCTCCCTTTTTTTTTCTACTGTTTCATCCTGCGCGCAAGTGGAATATCGCCGAGTGCTCATTAGCGGTGGTGGTGTAATATTGCGGCAAAGTGTCGCGAACCATCGTTGGCGGCATATGGCGTTCAGCCGGATCTTTTGAAATCCCTCCACCGCAAGCACAAACGATCAAACGATGCCGAAACGTATGCTTGTGCTTCATGAGAGACTGTTTGTTGTTGTTGCTGTTGTTGTTGTTGTGATTGTCGTTTTTGTTGGTGTTCAAAAAGAGTCCTTCTAATGGTGGCTTTCCTAGCGGTGCGGCAGGTTACGGTGGTTGGCGCTCGGTACGGCAAAGGACTTAAAGTGCTACGCTGCGCGGTGCGAAAGGACGACCGAAGGAAAGCTTACTAAGCGGATGTGGAAGGAAATTCTTATGAAAAGCAAAACTTCGCTTAAGAAGAAACAAATAATAAGGGCACACACGTACATGCTTTTGCTAGCGCTGTGTGTTCCAGTGCGGTGCAGCGGCAAAACTGCTTACGTATTTCACCCGTAAGTGCTTGAAGTCGCACATTTATTTAGTATACACAGCGAGACCGGTCCGTTCTGCTGCTAGCTGTCCTGCCCATTCCATACGCTTCCCCGATAGGTGATTTATCGTTTAGCTCTTTAGGGCAGCATTCAGTGACACCGGGTACCATTGTGCATCTGGCCGGTCAGATTCATCGACGTTGTGCGCCGGTACGATGATGCTGCAAGAGCATTTTAAGACCTGGCAAGAACAGTAAGGCACAGACAAGAAGATGGAGAAGAAAAAAAGAAAAGTCTCCACCTCCATCTCCCGTTAGCAACAGCTGACTCCCACAGCTTCCCTTCCTGGGGGTTCGATTTCAATTCAAAAAACTGAACTACTTCAGCAATACACTCGCTGTCACGTGCTGACGTGCTTCCTGCGGCTTCCCATGGTGGGTGATAAAGCGATACCGGAGCGGGCACCAGCCCCGAAAATGCGGAAAACCGTCCGTCCGGTGTGATGATTTACGGCCGTGGAAACGTTTTGCCCCGTACGGTTTGAAGAAGGGCGCTTTTAGAGGTATTTATCTGGCTGGCACAGCACACTGTAACGCTTGCTCGGTAGCGGGCGGGTTTATGGTGCGATTAAACATTAGCTACTAGCGGCCTGATGCGGGATCGGCAGCTCCGTGCGCAAAACGATAGCTAATCAATTATGCCGAAATTGAATGTCTTGCTGAAATGGGCTGACTGTGTCTGCCGTAGCCTGGGGACCCGGCATTCAGATTGTAGATTGAAGATTTGACCTACATCAGCACTGCGACATCCCTTGTGCTGGATCATATCTATTAATAGGTATGCATTTGTCATCTACAACACCAAGCACGGCCTCCAAGCGATGCTTGCTGAGGTATGTTATACGTATGGTTGTGCCCGATATGTGGTGGGATGCGAATAATGATACCATTCATTCTCCCTGCTTGGTAAGAATTTCCAACCGATATAAATCGCACTCTCCCTCGGTGTGTGAAAAATTTCCATAGAGAAAAGTCACTTTTTGCCTCACCGGTTGCATAACTTGAGGCGTTTTCACGCGCGGTGTAATTGCTTCTAGACGAAATGCCCCTAACGGTATGCAAGCGCGCAAACAAAAGCGTAAACACTTACACGTATGCAAAACGCGTAAGTGATTGTGTGGTATCGCAGACGCAATCGCTGGGCACCTGGGAGGGCACTAATTATTCTATCCGACAATGCCCGAACACACCCAATCGGATGTACGACAAACCGGCACAACTACTAACCTGGCACCCTGCGGCGCTGGTACAAACTGCCTAGTTCACCACCCAACCCCCCCAACCTCCCCCCCAACCTCTCCTCCCCCCAGCTAGGGGTGATGTTCTTTTGCACAGTCATCCGGTCGCATTCTCTTCTGCGCACCATCCCACCATGCCAGGCCGCAACGCTCGCTACGGTCATCAAATCTGCGTAAAATTCCCTAAGGATGCAGCACCATCCACCACGCCGGGGAGTTGCTTGCACAGCGGGACACACATCTCGTGCTGCAGATTGGGATCGAATTTTCGGCCCGTTTTTTTTTTGCCTTTTTCTCTCTGGGCCGAGCGCCAACCGTTTCGGCAAATGGTGGGCAAGAGCGAGATTGAAAATGCTAAAAGTGAAAAATAACTTACCCTTCGGGGGTTATTCTGCAAACGGTTGGATGCAAACCGAAGGATGTGCCGAAAGGGCAGCTCGTTTCAAGTGTGGAGCGGTAAGCTAACACACAAAACAACCGAAATAAAAAAAAAACAAACAAACATACACACACATACACAGACAGAGATGATTTATCGGCGGAGCATTCTTCGCTTTTCTCGGGCGTTTGCCCTTTGACATGGTGGCTGTACGAATTTCCACCCGGGTGTGTTAGTGTGCTTCGGGGCGTTATATCTATTTTTTGTGTATGTGTGTTTGGATGCTGTTGCTGCTGTTCCTATTGTTGTCGCTGTAATAGGGTGTGTGTGTGTGTGTGTGTGCCGTCCTATCAGAAGAGTTTTTGTGTTTGCAGAACTAATCCGAAAGCCCATTCGGGGGCTTCGGGAAGGCTTATCTTGCAGTTCAATGTCATAAAAAGGCGTACAGACAGACGTGGGAAGGCAGGCATAAATCAATTGTGTTGCTTAGTTCATGTTCAATTTGAAGGCCTTTCTCTCTCTCTCTCTCTCTTTCTCTCTCTCTCTCTCTCTTTCTCTCTTTCTCTCTCGCTCCATTCATATGTGTATGTGTGTTTTTGTTTTTGTGCCGATTCGATGGCATAATTTAACGAAGTTGGAAGGTCGCAATGTTTCGTTGAAAGCGAAAGATAGGAAAACTTTTCGGGTTGTAATCTTGCTTGTTTGCGGATTGTTTCAGCGACATAAATGGGGCGGTCTGTTTATATGCAAATGGGAATGGTTTATTTTTGCACGCAGCGAATAAATGTGTAGCGCGCGTACGGTTTAACGGGCGCATTTGTATACATTTCAATGCGCCTAGACTTATGCAACCCGTGTAACAAGTTTAGCACGAGTTCATTTGTCGGTTTTAATCAGGTTTTAAAGTTAGTCAACGTTTGAAGCATATTTGTCATGCCTGAGTTTTTCTTGGTAAGTTTTATCAGTACTTCATCGGTGTGGCAGGGTGGGAAGACGAGTGGAACTCCACTCGACCAGATTTAATATGCAAAAAAAGTCGACAGATTTCCTTTTCCTTTACATACTCTTTAGTGTAGTTACGAAAAAATAAATTGCTTAAAATAATCAAAGGATCCTTGGGAAGCAATACCAGCAACGAAGGGTTCTAGCAATATGTTTGACTTGCAATCAAGTCAAGTTTTCTTTTTTGCTCCCCCTCTCTCTCTCTCTTTTTTGTAGTTAAATTTGTCCCCTTTTTTTTTTTGAATGGGGCTCACCATCTCATTTCCGACCCATGTTGATACTGTGCATAGCGATTTGATTCCGTTTGCAAATGGTTCTAGGGTCGGTTGGCGTTACAAGAGGACTAGCATTTTTTTTTTTTGGCTTTTGCTTCATTCTAGGACACCGGAAGTCAAAGAAATCTTCTCGTTCAGTACGCGTAAAAATACCCGGAAAAAAAATACGATCTGTCAGGATAGCAGTGGCAATGGCAAGCATGTCTTACTATGCTCCCTACGGTGGAAGATTGCAAATCGGCACGGGGAAGATGGGGATGATTTCTATCAAAACGAGAGATAGAGAAAAAAAACCAGCAACCCTCCGGTAGTTGAAAATTTACATCGCACGCTTCGAACACGTACTGGCGCGTCGATTATGTGAGGACTTTTTGCCGCCTTTCTTACACTTTCTTCTCGGTCGCTTTCTACACGTTCCATCAAGCGGGAACCGGGGCGGAATAGTTCACCGGCTGAGGCTTACAAGGTACATAATTTTCGCTCACATTTGTCACTTGGCTTCTCCACTTTTGTCACCGTGCCCGCCACCAACACTACCGGGCCCGTGTGCTGCGCACACTATTTCAGCTTAGGTCAACCGTGCCGTTGCGCCGCAAGCCAAATCGTGGTCACGTCGGCGAGTTTGGAATGTGTCATCTTTACATTCCTGTCGCTTCCCATTACCTGGTGACGAATCCCAGCTGCCAGAAATTCAACAAATTCTAACCATTATTGTACCGGCTTGCTGTGCTGTGTTCCCACAAAACGAAAGAAAAAAAAAAAAAACGGCACGTGAACGCTAAAAGAGACATGCCCGGCGTGTTTTACATCAACGGTCGCGACGCTATCCTGCGCTACGTCACACGTTTGACAGATTTTTGGTGTGGCCAGAAACGATGGTCCCGGTGATTATCAAATGTCGCACTGGCAATGCGAAATGGTTTGGGGATGTGAATATTTGCCAGACCGGGGGCTGGGTTCAAATTTTTGTTTCTTGTTATTTTTTTTTCGTACCCTGAAAGGAGTTCATCTATTCAATTGAATCATTTTGTTCGTTCTTTTGTTTTTTTTTTGGTTGTTGCAAAGCGAATGAATTCACGTTTCACCGAACACGGCACGTGTCTCACGCTTATTGACAGCAGCGTGCTCTGTTCGGTGCGGTAATCGCAAATCAAGCGCGCGGAAAACAATCACATCTGAGTGAATTATTTATCGAGGTTTTACGCTTTGCAGCGAAATAAATGCCGGTTTAAAATAATTTATCAAATATTTCTACAAATCACCAGGCGCCTCCATTTCCACGAAACGCAATGGCAGCGCCGTAATCGTCACGATCGGCTGTACGGTGTGTTGCAGTACTAATTCCCAAACAGCCAGAACAAAACAATTAACAAAAGCGAAAGGCGAAGCTTTCCGCGAACGAGCGAACAACAACAAATACAGCAATCCGATTAGATAATCGTGCAAATCGCGGTTTTTCGCGATTCAAGCGCGGGCTGTTCTTGTTCGGTTTTCAGCTGCTGTTCGGTAGGGCAGGGCGGCACAAGATAAACACAGCAGGCAGTTTTCCCTCTCCCGCTCGGTAGGGAGGGAAAACAAATCCGAATAAAAGTTCACGCTCCACTCGAGCGCTCCTTCAAAGTTTGGCCACCCCGCGGAAAACCAACCACGCAACCCTTGGCCACCCTTCGGCGTCCTGCCAGCAACACTGCTTGGTGGCAGCCACAAAGACAAAGAAAAACAACACCAAACGCAAACAAAACCGAACGCAGCTGACGCGAAGATCGAGATGGCGCGAGCGTTTGATTATCCCTGGCGTAATCGTGCCCTTAACAATGCGAAACCCACTTGCGAACCGGGCAAGCCCACCCGCTCCCCCCCGGACAGCACTAAACCGGGACGGTCGGTTCGCTACCTGGTTTTGTTTAAGTTTCGCTGTTTTCTCAATCGGTTTATTTCTTGTGCGTGCGTGTGTGTGCGTTTGTTTTTATTTTTTGTTTGGTTGTGTATGTGTGTGTGTGTGTGTGTTGCTTTTCCAGCATGCGGTGAAGAAGCGTGAGGAAAGAAGTCTGGTTGGTGACGGTGAGCTGCATGCTAAAAAATGGTTCAAGCGCACGGGCAGTACGGGAAAATTTCATTTTCACTCGGAATGTGATTGGAATTTCAATTCCCTTTTTTACCGATGTTCGCCTCCCTCCCTCCCTCCCTCCCCGCCCAAAAGTTGGGCACGGGTCAGCTTCCCCCCCGTCGGCACCCGCAAGGGGGAACTAAACAGTGGGTGGGTGTGGAAAGCCCACCGGATCGTTGGGTGAGATCCTTGCACGTGCAAAACGGCACCTTCTAGAATAGCCTACCTGTAGGCTTATTGGTTAGGTGCATATTTTTCTTCCCACCTTCTGTTTCGTCCCTTGTAAGCGCACGGCACGTAACGACCGTACCAAGGGGTGGGAAGGATGGAATTGGGCTAATGAAAATCAAATAGGGCAAAAAAAAAATAAAATAAAATAAAAGAAAGCGTTCACCCCTATAGCCCCAACGATATCTATATTTGAAAGTTGAGCACACGCAAAAAGGTAAAGGCAACCCAACGGGCAGCCTTGATAGAAGCTAACAAGCTGACTTTGTAGCGCAACATTGCATAACTTTAGGCGGCAATTTGCTAAGCAATGCGAAGGTAGCTGTGTGTTGAATCTTCCCGCCCAATTGCATTACGGTGGATAAAGCAATTTTGTACATGTTTTTCCTCCTTTCGCTACGGGGGGTTTTTGTCACTTGGGAAAGGGTGCGAAAGCAAAACAAAAAAAAAAAAACGTTGGAAAACAGTGATAAACAAAAAGGCAAAGTCAAAGTCAAAGGTGGTAGGGCCGTCTCGCTCAATAAACTGGACTTTCTCAACCCGCACGTGGAGTTTGAAGATCAAACACCTACCAAGCAGAAGTTGCTGAAGAGTTGCCTTTAAAGTTTTATACCGTACCATCCAATTGAAGGCCATCGGTTGATGATACACACACACACACACATTATTTCTACCAGTCCACAATGTGTGTGCGTTCCGTTTCATCTCATTCATTACCGAAAAACTTCTCGTGTGGCGCTTGGAGCAGTACCAGCTGACCTCCAAAACATGGCTACATTGGTGCTTCGCCTTCCGTTCTTGTTCTCTTTGTTTTCGGTAGAAAAGTCGATGAAAACTTTTCCCCAGCATACGCTTTCTTGATGTGGGTGGGAGACACACACAAAAAAAAAATATGAACCCGAAAAAAATCCTTTCCTGCATTTCACCCACCGTATCTTCTTAATTTTCTCTCTCTCCTCTACACACACACACACAAGCGTACCAGCGAACCAGCCCACTCATTAACATTTGAATCAGTTATTCGCCACAATAATTGTGGCCCTTATTGCAGGGTTTGGTAGGCCCCCGGTACGCTGAACTCTCCGGGTTGAAATGTTTCAAGTTTCCTGTTGCGGGATGGGAAAGTTTTTAGCCGGTGCCCGGGTGAAGCACCACGAACTACCGGCTGGTGTACGTGCCACAAGCCGTCGCTGCCCGTGGCACAAAAGGATTGTGGCAGGTTTTGCGCCAGCCGCGTTGGAAAGCTTCTCTCTCCTTTTTTTTTTTTGGGAGCGAAGTTTTCCTATGGGTGGTAGGGCCGACTGCTATTCACTGCTCACCCACAGTACTGCCACCGCGGGCAAATGGTGAAGGAAAAATTAAACTGTCACCTTAACGCTTTGCGGCTTTGGTTGGTTCACCTCACCCCAGCAAGACGAGCACAGGATGGGGAGAGAGAGAGAGAGGAGGGGGGGGGGGTGCTGGGGGACGCAGTGCACTGCGCAAGCGGGCGCATTAATTTGCATCTTACGCCGACAGCAGCACCGTCTGCTTTGAATGTTCGGACCGAGGTAACGGGCACGTTGCTCATTAGGTATGCTGCGTTAACTGTTGCACTAATCGTTTCGCCTTTCCTCGCCGCCACCGTGCGGACCCCTGCGTGCATACACCCACGGCACAAGGTGCGACTCGGTTGTCACCTCGTTCGCGGCCAGCGTGTTGATGATGCGTGACTCGACGTACAGCCTGTGGTCCCATCCATCAAAACTGGTCGGTTGCATGCGCACGTCAGGTTGGCAGCATAATTCACTTTGCGCACGCCATCTTGCGAACCGGCGTACCGGTGTGTAACGTAAGCTTCAATATCCGGAGCACGAACTTGTTAGCTGTGTGTCTTCCCCGTCGGCCTATGGTCGCTGTGAAAAAGGGGGGCGGGAGGGAGGTGGGGGGTGGTTACGAAAATCGACGTTTCCGGAAAGCCATCGCCAATGAAAAGTAATGCGCTTCTGCTGAAAACTATCACCGATGTCGGTGTGCGCCACGTCTGAACTGCTCTTTACGTTTACATTTGATTTAAAACAGTCGTTACAGTTTTTTTCGGTGGCTTATTAAACCATTTATTAACATATTGCATACCTTCCGGCGTTGCGAGCATATTGGAGCTTACCGTTCTGCCAAGCTTGTCGCTGTAAAAGCTAGTTAACAAGACGACTTTATTAAATGCTTAAGCGGCATTTATTCATTCGTAATTCCATCTGGAGCGTGTGATTACTGATTACAAAGCGTACCGCAACCGGGGGCCCCTACCATCATGTAGCGAAGCAAATAGTGACGTTTAAATGACGTCTTCATTAGTGTTGCGCTGTTTTGTAAAGCAAGAAAAAGAAAACCACCACGAGAAGACCTGCCTAGGTACGGTTGTAAACGCAAGCCTTTAACATCCACGTTTGATTGCGTGCGTACACCGAGGCTCAACCTTTAGTTATGGTAGTTTGAAAAAAAAAACAACAACAGCTCCCTCAAAGCATGGCCCACCATTTCGAAGGCCGGGCGTCGTGACGCGAGCGTAACCGTAATCAAAATTTATAGTCACTTAAAAACACATCAACAGCGTATATTTGAAATCATTAAAATAACATTAAACAGTGACGATTGCCGTGCACTGCCGTGACCCGGTAACCGGAAGTAACCGCGGGATGCGAAGGGGTACGGAGGAGTGATGAAGCTGGTTTGGGGGTTGTTTTTTTTATTGGCTACCGGTAAGGGGTAGATTTCTCTCTATCGGTAAAGGGGGAAGAAAGATCTTCTTTTAAGTGAGAGTGAAAGAGAGAGAGAGAGAGAGAGAGAGAGAGAGAGAGAGAAAGAGAGAGAGAGAGAGAGAGAGGGGGAAAACATCGTAACAAACGACCCTCTCTAGCCAACATGGACATTAGCAGGGTACGGATCGGTAGCAATGGTCCGCAAGATACTCGATATACCGGCGCAAAAGGGGTCCAGAAAATTGTCCTCGTCATCTCGCTCCCTTTACTACGTGGGGGTTTCCTTCCTCACTTTTTTTCTCTTGTGGCAATACGTGGCAGTACCAAGGGAGAAGGGAATGGGAGGTGGGAGGAAATTTCAACGCCCGGTTGGTGCTTAATTTTATTCAATCATTTCTTTGGCCGGGTTAGCAACATTCCGCGGACGAGGGTGAAAATGGCGACAAAAAACAAAAAATGTCACCAAACGCGAAAAGGGAAGGGCCGATGGGAAGATGACGAGGGGTCGATTGAGGTCAACGGAAAGCGATTTCAATGGAGGGGTTTAGAAAAGCACGCTAATGAAGTATATTTGCAAAGCCATTCAGCAGGGTTACAGATGTAATTTAATTAAATATTAATTAAATAGCAAGAAAAGAAACAAAAACGAACGTGTCATTCGGGATGCCTTTTAAATGGTCTAATAAACCAATAAATGAACTGTTTACGATGTTGCTAAGCTTTGCTATAATTTTAACTCCACCGGAGCACGTGGAAGGCAACCGGGTGACCGTAAACGTTAATCGTCGTGTAAAGTTTTAAGCTAAAATTAAATAATTTCGTGACACACCGATTGGTCACTTTGCTCTTCCGCCGTGGCGATTAAAAGTGGAAACTCGCTAACCGCTGCCATAAGTAACGCGGCTCGTTTCGCGTTCCACTGTACCGGTGGCATATGGCGTGCGGATGCCGGATGAAGACGGCAAAGTGTAAATAGTTTCACGTGCTTCACTCACTTTCCCAACCCAGAGCGACCGGTTTCGCCCGGACAGTACGGGCCGCTGATCACAGTCGGAAAAGGCATCCGAGCGGAAGCTGGGGGTGTAAGATTAAGCAAACGCTGTTGCTTAATTAAAGTACGCCTTCTCGCCCACGCTGCTCGGTGTGCGGCAGATGCGGAGCAGCGCCGACCGGTAGGGTGGGGATTATGCGTTACGCGCGGGTAATGAGTAAGGATTTGTGGTGGTGGGCCCGGTTGGAACGGCGAACGCGAAACATGGCAACGCGTGTGAGGACGGTCGGTCGGTAATCTCATTTACATGTAGTTCTGTGGTTCTGTTCCGCTTTCTGGTGCGGTTCCGGATGCCGTTGCATCCATTTGCCGGCTGAAGTTTGCTTGCAACATTCCGTTTTGCTCCATATCGCTGACGGTGGAATATACGACTTGTTTTTTTTTTTGTTTTTCCTTTCAAAAGCTGCTTTTTGTAGCAAGTGGAGCAAACAAAAAAAAACCAAAAGAAAAGAAATATAGATCTTTCTATCCAGAAAAAAAAACAGTGTCAATAAGGGAAGCGACGAAGAAGGATGACAGCTCACTTGTTTGTGAGCTGGCTACATCACTAACGAAGGTTCGCCAACCAGTGTATGGGTTCGTGTGTGCGAATAGGTTTGATTTATGAAAATGTAATCACTGCCAAGCCACCCGGGCACGGACCAAACCGCCATCGGTTTGCGGTCGGCACTCACAAAGCCACCGAGCGCATTGTTTGGCCAGTGAGCTGACGCGAAAAGCAGGTGAAGAAAACAAGATCACCCACACCCACAACCTATTCTATCGATTTCATCCTGCGGCGCGAGCAAAATGTCAAACGCGGTTCAAATTAAATCTGTTCCATGCTGCTGCCGGGACGCGTCAAAATGGGACGACCAAGAAATAGCATTAAAAACCGAAAAACAACAAAAAAAAAACCCCCCCTTGAAATGATTTCCTAAACGGTGATCCATCTAGCCCGGTGCACCGATTCTCATTTGTCTCCGTACCTTGTTTGCGCTCGATTGCAATTTTAAATGGTTTCGCGAAAGCGAACGCAAAGCCAAACACAAAAGAAAAATGCTAATTACGGTCATCGGGCTCACCACTGGCCGGGGGTTTGAAACAATTCGGCAGGTAGTACACCGGTGGGACACTTGCGCCCGTCTGCCGTGGGCGTGCTCGGGCGAAATGTTTGTAAATTTATTTCAAGCAGTTTGTTTCGGGGCACTACTTCACCGATTGCTTTTCAATTTTCGGTTTCGATTGGTTCCGAGTTTGCTTGTTTGAAGCTGAAGTGGATTAACATATTCGATTGGAGCCGGAATGGTGGATAACGGCACCGGTCGCTCATTACTGATGCGAACATTTACGATAAAAACCTTATCGAGTGGTTGAATTTTAACAAATGTCGAGATGCATTTTAGCTGAACTTTGCCGCCGCTGGGTGGTTCGTTGCGTTCGTTCAAAAGTTAATTATGGCACTAGTGTCATCAACATTAACCCCATGGCACACGAAGTTGCACGCTAGTTGCCAATAGTGATTGGAAATCCGGAATAAGCACACGAAAGTCCCGCAAAAGAATTGTGCCGTGCTGCTCGAATGAACTCGAACGAGTACTCGAGTGGCACCCATAAACGGAAAGCACAAGAAAGCCGTGAAGCGGTGTAGACAACACAGAAATAAAAGATGGCGATTAAGATTGACACGACACGATCTAGGAAGCAAGCCAGGAGGATGATCAAGCGCAAAAGTCATCATCGCCACTAACAAAAATTGGATGATAAAACGAAGGAAACGATTCCACGCAATTGATTTGGAATCGGCAAACGAGTAACTTGGCAACTATACTGCAGGTATAGATGTACTTAACTGCCTACTAATCTGTACTAATGCAAAAACCTTGTACTTATCCTTGGTCTAGACTGTAAGGTCTAGCCCTAGCAGCGATCGTGCAAGACGAGCATAATTTCGGAATAAGATGGTTTATTTCTGTCTGATAGGCGTGCGTCTAACCTGGACTGTACATACCTTGGCTGAAAGCATAGAACAAGTCTTTGTTTGTTTGATCAAGCTAATCCGGGATCGTTTTTTGTCGTGAAAATAATGCAGATTGCATACATTTAGGCAACCTTGGCACCGACTAACTATTCAGAAAGCTTATCCCGCCGTAGCGCCTACAGCTTTATGGGCAGTTGAAAAGTATTAAAGCTTAGCCGCACCCCGGAAGCTGAGAAAATAAATTCCTCTAATCATGGAAAAACAATCTCACCCGTCTGCATAAATATTCGCATGATGAAGTGATAATTGTGCAATCCCACCTTCCAGATCGTCCTGCTGTAAAGTGGGAAAGAGGCTCATCCCTGCTGGGCAAAAGAAAGAACGAGAAGAAGAAAAAAAACCGAACACGAAAGGGAGGGAAAAAAGTAGTAACAGCAATGTGAACATCATCCGGTGAACTTCTGCGGCTGGGAAGCAGTGAAGGTAATAATCAAGAACGCTGTTGGGTCCACTTCCGGACCCAGCATATCATCACTGTTGATTCAGGCCCTGAACCTTCGGACGGCCGCAGCCTCTGTGTCCGACGAGATTATTAATTGTTCTCCACTTCACCTCTTCAACCCCCTCCCTTTGCCAGCTCCCCCGTTCCCCGTGTGCTGGGTGAAACCATGATTGTTTTCTTTTTGTTGGTGCTGCTGTGTTGTCGTCTTTTTTTTTCCCCCTCCCCCATTCCAATGTTTCAATTACGGTCCCATGCCGGTGGGGGCACACAGAAACCATGCTTCAAAACCCATTAATGTTAGGTTTGTGTGTGTGTGTGTGTGTGTGTGTGTTTTGCTGGTTACATTTTCTCATCAACCCGTCCGTTCTACCGACTAATAAGTGGAAGGGATTTCTTTTCGGAGTTTTTATATGTTTTTTGTTTGTTTTTTTTTTGTTTTCGTCGGCTGGTTCCGGGTCCGGCATATGATGGGCGGCCATCCTTTCAGCTTCAACGATGCGTCCCAACAGTGATGTAGCTTCTCGTTGCGTTAATGTGTGGTGATTTAGAGAGTGAAACGTGTGTATGAGCTGCGGGTTCACATGTGCCATCGAATCAGCACTGTTTGCTGTGGTTCAATTGATGCGTTCTGCCAGCAAGGAAGGGTTTAGGCGATTTAAATTGCTAAGCTTAACAGTCAGCCACGTTTGGCGTTGGTGAGATTTAGGAACGATTTTTATTACTGGAAAATGGTTTTGAAGTATTTATATATTATTTAAAAGTATATACTCACACCAGATGTTTACGTTCAATCGCTTTTACTCTGTGAAAATATCGCTGTTTTGTGTGAAGTCGGATGAAATGTTCACTGACGCAATCGCGCAATTGGCGGTACCAGAAGTAACGCGTGAATAGTTGCTTATCCGGCGGGATCTAGCAAAGATCTGGCCCCCAAAGCACAAACAGTGCCGGCCGGTTCCATCGGTAACCCCTGTACCATAAGCATCCAACACGTTCGATGCACGTCCGTTTTGCTCGCACCTCGTCACCAACAATCAAGCACACCCAACAGCTCGCCCCAATGCGTAATCCAACCGACCGGTAGGCCATCCATGCATCCTGGCAAATGTCACGAACTGCGCCTGTTTGTGCGCAAACATGCCGCACACTTGTTTGCTGCATTGCACACGGTATCGCAGACCATCCTCGGTTCGGGCTGTTTGGTGTCGTTGTTGCATCCGCAAACGGGAATAATTGCCTGATAGGAGGGCCGACGCGGTTCAAGATTTTCGCGGGCGGAATTTCGGGTTGGGGTGCAGTGAGAAAGGAGGGCGGGGTGACGATTTCAATTTTCTCACCGTGTGTCGGGGGCAGCTTTTGCACACACACGTGTGCACTGGTTGGAGCGCTGATGCGAAGAAGCGGTACCGGAACCTGGGTTGGTATTAGCAATTGGAGTGATTTTGCTTTTATTTATTTTTTGTACGTGCTGTCGGCTGGATGCATGCATGGGTGGACTAGTGTCTATCCCATCAGCACGGTGTAATACCGTGGCCCCACACACCGTATCAATCATACGCTATCGAATGTATCTTACCTCTAGCAACCTTGGTCGGTGCAGGTTTACTACGTCTGGACGCAGCAGGAACTCTTACGCTCTTTAAACACCCAACAAGAGAACCGCACCGGTCTCTTGATACCTTTTTCCTTAAACATTCGATAAAAATGCAGCACCTTGAAATTGGCCGCACACGGAAGTCGTCCGTCGTACTGGAAGCAGATCCACCGGCAAACTTGTTTGCAGGCTAATGCTCCTGTCATCATATTGACGCTACCGGCGTCCACCATGAAATTGAGTGAAAATAAAGTGCATAAATAAAGTGTTTGCAGCTTCATGGGGATAGGAAGAGCACCACCAACCCAGGGAAGGGAATAACGCCTGTGGCCTCCCCCCCTTCTCCCCCCTTCTCCCCCCTTCTCCCCCGAGAAGGGATGTCTTGAAATGTGGTGTCCTTTCTTGTTGCGCTGTGGCCTTTTTCTGTTGTTGTTGTGATTGCCTGGATTCTTTCGTTTTTTTTTGAAGCAACCACAATCGGGACGGGTCACCGGGGAGCCTCGGGGGAGAGATTCCAATTCCTTTTCCAAGCCAGCAGCTGGGAAAGAACCCTTAACACACGAGAAGAAAAAACCACCCCGCTGCACAAGGGTTCGCTTGGCGGAATCTAAGCGCCGGTAGGAAGTAGGACACACTCACTACTCGCTGTGTCCTTTTTGCTCGCAACGTCTCGTGCGGTGGCGGAAGGCATAATGAAAGGAAATAAAAATGAACAGCCAAAATTGTAAATTGGGTTCGGCTTCTTCCACCCACCGACGCGCCAAAAAAGGGGGCAACAGAGCAAATCAAAGAAAAAAAAAGAAAAGAAAAAGGAAAATGGGGCAGACGACCCGAAATTGTAAATGGTTACCCAGAGCACTAGACAAGGATGGACGGAAAATGATCCATCTCGCAACGGGCGGTACCACATTCCGTTAGCATATTGTTACCATCCCTCTTCCACTTCAAACCTTCTTCCCCCCCCCCTCCCCCCCATCCTTCCCATCGTTCACTACATCCAGCTTATGACCATTATCCTTTATCATAAATAGTTAAATGTTTCACATACACACCAGAAGACGAAGAGAGATAGGGAGAGAGAGAGGGAGAGAGAGAGGGAGCATGAAAAGAAGGAAGAAAAAAAAAGCCCAACCACCCAGAGGGCGGTACAGCAAGCAGGAGAAGCGGAAAACCGAAAACTCCAAAGACGATCGAGCGGAAGTGGCACAGCACACAAAAAAATAAGGAGAAAAAAATGGACGCCAAAAAGAGAGCGAATAAAAGGAGCGTGTTTCGTTACAGTAAATGAAATACGAAGAGAAAAGTCCTTCTTGCTTGTAAGTATTCGATGGTGGATGGTATTGTGCAACAAAAAAAAAAGAAGCCCACCCCCATCCCACTTCCTTAGAAAGGTCAAGAACGGGAGGAAATGATTGTGCCGCGAAGGAATAAAAGCAAAAGTAAAAACGGGGAACGTGCGCGTGTGGCGAAGAAAATATGAAATAAAATAGCGCCTCGGGAAGGAGCGATCGGACCCGGGACGGAAGAAAAATAAACGCAACTAAATCACAATCACATAGAAGATTATTTTTAAGAAAACATGGAAGAAGGGAACGAGAGGGGTAGGGTGGAATGCAGGAGGGTTGGAAGGGGGGGTTGGGAGGCGGTACTGCTACCGTTTTGCCGACACGCTGGTGGAGGCAAATGACGTTGGTGAAATATTACTGTACGCTTGCTTTCCGGTTGTGGGCAGAGGGACGTGAGCCGAGCATATGTGTGCGTGTATATATATATATATATATATGTGTGTGTGTGTGTGTGTGTGCGATGAGCGGATACTACGAGATTGTCGATTCGTCCTTGATCGTGTCCTGCGGATTTGGGCTTGTGTTTGGGCCGGTTGTGAATTGGAAGCGAATGCAATGCAATACAGCCGACAACTGCTCACAGCGGGATGTATGTAACGAGCAGTGCAGCACACGAACCTGCACACGGAGCTCGTTAGAAGAAGTGGAGTTTCAAGTGAAGGTAACAGATTTGAGTGCACAATCAACAGCAGCAAGACAGATGGTATCAGAAGCGGGACAAATAAATCATGAACAATGGTCGAATAAAAAACACGCCTGCTGCATGGATCGCGCACTTGCAGGCGCTTTTCTGCAGCAGTGCGCCTAGAGTTATGCAAGCCGGTATGCAGAATCGTTTGATAATGTTTAATGGTAATCATTTTCTGGAGACAAAAACGCATTTGCTTAGCTGAAATCGTTAAAAAGTAAATCTCTTCATTTTGGAAGTTCTCTGTTCGACCATCGGAAGTGTTCTGCTTCACATTCCATACCAACGCGGCAGTATCATACTTCGTCAACTGTAAAAGCAACATTAAAGATTGAACCGAGGTATATTCCATTTTCCTCACACACACACACACACACACACACACACACACACACACACTGCTTAAAGCACAGTTTGAAAAAAAAGCCAACACACACCAGAATCGAAGGAAGAGACGAAGAAAAAAAACCTCCCGTACACTAGAATGGAATGTTGGCGCCTCTCTTCGGTCGTTGCCTTTCAGGCGAGTGACAATGGTGACACACAATCTACCCCTCCGGGTTCGCACGGTTCATGTCTCGATTATTTTGTCCTTTTTTCTTTTACTTTTTCTTTAAAAAGTCACCCCCCCCCCCTCCTCCTGGTGTCATGCTAGCGTTCCATCAATCCCCATCAGCGAGGACACGAGAGCGTGACGGCACACTGCTTCGTGCAGCTCGGTCACGCTCTTCCCGCACGGCCCACAACCGAGGGTGGATGGTTCCGCATCGATTCCGGTGCGATGTTTTTATTACAGATTTTGCCGATCTTAATGATCCTGATTATGTGTGTTTTACTACTGCTTCGTCGGGGTCGGGGCCTGTGCCGCTCGTACTGCCAGCTCGAACACATCCAAGGAAGATTCGCTTCCTTTTTTTCTTTTTTAGTTGCTTTGCTCGTTTCTTTGGTTGTTTCGTCTTGTGTCTGTGCGGTATCGCCCTGGCTGGCTGGCACACTTCTATAGTTGGGCAGGATGCCAAAACGGAACGATGCCGAACGTAGCGGGTGAGGTGTGGTATGGGGATGGGGGAGCTCAGCATCATCTCGATATCGGCATCCTTCCCTTCCTTCGCTCAGCTCTAAGTCGGCAGTGAGAATTTCTGCCAACACGCTACGCCACAGCAGCGTCGCATCGTGTACGCTTCGTGCGAGTGTTGGCGGATCTAAGATACCATCCCTTCACGGTGGGCAGGATCGGCAGAAGCAGCAGCGGTAGTACCACCCGACGGTGCACGCCAGCATTCCTGGCGGCATTCCATTCCACGGCAAAGGATACACGCTTATCTCTCGTCCCCGGGAATGTGATTCCTCCCACCCCCCGGCCCCCCCGCCCCCAAAAGTCTCCCGACAAGGGGTGGAAAAATTTTCCTCGAAGAAAAATGTTTGAACATTAAATATTTGCCTGCCCGTGCGCTTGTATGTATTTTTCGGTTGACGGGTGGTACCTACCGGCAAACGGTACAAACACGGTTACCGCGCGCCGAGGTTCATCAACGCGCTCAGGCGAAGCGAAGTGTTTGTTTGAGGGTTGTTGCAGCGCGAGTTGCTTCACCGAGCCGGCACGGCATGCCATCGGCAAGCAGGTGCAGGTGGACCAGGACACGGCGTGAGACGAAAGTATGGAAAAAGTTTTGTGTGTGGGTGTGCGTGTGTGTGAGTGTGTGTGTGTTTCTTTTTATTATTATTATGATTGTATCCAGCATCAAAACCAACCTTTTGCCACTCACCAAGCACCGAGGCGATGGTTGCGTCATTCGCTGTGGTGAGTGCCGCCCTCAGCACGTCGGCGAGTGCCTACGGATATTCAATGACTTTAAAGCTCTGGTTCGTTATCGTAGATATTTTTCTGTGATTTGGATGTGATAGCATTTAAGATTCGGTTCCTTGGGCTTGGGATACGATGGTTTGTTTTACTGGACCCGACCCGATGGTTGGAAGTTTTGAAGTTTGCCTTACCGAATCGCGTGGAGCGTTCCTGCCACCGTGCAATATACCACGAGTGCCGAGTGCGGAGATTGGCCCGTTCACGAGTATTTACTTTCCTGTTCATCGTGAAACCAATTGATAGATGATGCCCTTCAGTCTTCGCTGTGTCAACTGTATGTGTGTGTGTGATGATTTTGCGAAAACCAGCTCACCATCACTCTACTTGCATACCACATCTCAGGGGACGAGAATCGATTTTGCTCAATGTTTGTGGAATGATTTGTTTTCTTTTGCTCCTTCTTCGATTATTTTTTTTTGGTTCTTTCACTCGTTACTGTATGCAGCTCAGTACTGTCAACTATCACGAAAGGACCAAACACAGGACCCGCACACGTTGGTTGTGTATGTTGGACAGCTTGGACAAAATTGCATCCGAGACACACCTGTGGCAATTGTGAAAGGATAACGAGCTTTTAGCGCACAAAGGTAGACAAATTTGACGATGGATGCAACAATGCAATCACATCTTCGTCTTTCTGTTGGGAAAGCGCGTTGGAAGGAGACTGTGCGGCGAAGGGAGACTGAAAATTGTGCCGCGTGTGGTCTACGAAAAGCGAACGAAAAACATCTGCAAACAATTTCCCCAAAAATAAAATATTATCTGATTCGATTTATTACTGCTGCCATTCGCCGCGGACCTTAAATGTTATTCATGCCCTTTGGCAACTTTGCACCAGTCCAAGGGAGGCGCAAGACCGCTGTGCGATCCCAGATCGAATGGAGGGCGGTAGAACATTTTTGACGCCGTGCGTCCGCCGCCATCTTGCGTCAACAACTTCAAAGAAATCCGACCGGGCGGGCCGGGTTATAAATCCTGCACGGCACGCGTTCCCCGTCCGGGAAAAGTGTGAATGTAATTAAGCAGGGCCCTGTTTAACACTGTCATCAGTCACAGCTTTAAAGTCGTGCGGCATCACTCCAGCTGCGACTAATGGTTGCCTAGCAGGGGACGGGCACGCTCCCGATCCATCCCATCCACACGGGGGCCAATGATATAATTCTGTGGAATAATTTACAACCACTTCTATTCCACCATCTTCGAACATCGTAGTCTCCTTTCGCTTCCCACGCCACTGACGAGCTCCGCCAGGAACGCTTCGAGCGAGGGAAGATTTCTGCTCGTATTTATTTTGCCAAAGCTAAAACTGAGAACCGCGTGTCAGTGTGGCGTGACGCGCAGCAAGGAGTAGATTACTTGACACAACCGTGGCCCGTACCGTACGCTGCTGCTCGTAGAGAGATATTTAGTTAAGCGAAAACGACTCATCAAGGAAGATGGAGAAAATGGGATGGCGGTGTCGTCGTTGCAGGGTACCGAGACGACGAGATTATCCGTACGCTTTGTACACAGGCAGGAGCGCACGGTGTCGTCGGATACTTGCTCGGACATCTTCCAGATATTCGGTGGAGTAACCCCAAAAAAAAAAAACAAAAATCCCGTCTCCACAAACATACAAGATGCACACGTACACAGCGTAACGAATGTGTTTGTAGATTGTCCAATGTGAAATATATTTGCTCTTCATTGCACACGGGACACGCAGGCTGCGATATGATAGTGTTGCCCATCCACCCGAAATGTGTTCGGGAAGAGTTTTCGGAGTCCTAGGGTGCGGCGAAATATACAAGGTTTCGGTTTTTTCTATCTCTCTCTCTCTCTCTCTCTCCGCTAGACAAGAATGTCCGGAGGAAATCCGAACCGCAAAGATCATTGGACATGGGCGTCCGAATTTAGCGCGCGACGTACTACTGTGTTTGGAGTACACGAGTACAGGATATATTCATACCATTGCCGGCTGCTGCTCATCAGAACTCTTGTACCGGGGGTCCGGTGCTGTAGACCGGAACTCGGTATAATCAGGACCAGGGCATCTTGTGTGCGCTAAACTGGAAGGGTGGCTGGAAGGAGGGGGAATTTCCGGGGCGAGTGATGCCCCCGTACGGGAGGAAGGAAAAACTATCAGCAGTTTCATACTCGGGCGCTTTTTTCCACCCTAGTGTTTCTGGTAGGTGTTCCGGTGGGTGAAAGAAATTTATCGTCCCTTCACCCCTCCCACCCTCTCCCTTCTCACTATCTCTCTCTCCCTCCCTCCGTTTCGCTCGCTTTAAGCGGAACGATGTCATTTATGTCGTCAGGCGGATTGGGAGGATGGGTGATAAACGAATTGGTTTCGGGTGCTGGGTGTTCCGGGTGTACTTAGCGCTCGTAGCCGGTCGGCACTCGTAATCCATCCATCCCGTACTCGGATGGTCAAGCATACATACACACACACGTTGATCGCCGGTACGAGCCGGTGTCGTGTGATCCAGTCCGTCTCACCATGGCCAGGAAGATGAGCACCCGGGTGACTAGCCTTGTGCCTTTCCCCATGCACCACATACTCCTTCCGACAAGGGATTACGAACTTGCTCTTGGCTCGATCGTTCCGTATGGAAGCGTATATATGTATGTTGGTGAGTGTGTGTGTGTGTGTCGATATCAGTGCCGGACAAAACAACCGGATTAGCCTCGCCACCGTACCACATACATATATCGATGGCCGATAGTTTCCGATCGACATTTGCGAACTTCAACCATTCACCAGCGGCAAACCCGCAGTCGTACGGAACTGTACGGAAGGCGAAATGCACGAGCAGCAGCAGCAGTGAGCCGGTCGTCCCTTTTCGCACGGGTGGAATACTTTTCGATTAAAAAGTTTTCGCACCTTGGCCACCGTCAGCCGTCCTTGGACACGCTGGCCCGTGCACCGTGGCGCCATATTCCGGTGGATCAGGGACGGATTAATCTTGCTGTTTTCGCTTCCGTTTTTGTTGTTGCTGTTGTTGTTTCTGCTTGTTTGTTGGTTCATTTTCTTCGCACCTTCCTGTCGCCGGTCCCTTTGCGTCCTTATTCCCCCCCTCCCCCATCTCCCTTTTCCATGCGCGGCAAATGATTAAAGAATGCGATAAATTAGAAAACAACCTCCCGATTCCCGGCTGACGGAC